>JADGJH010001242.1:0-11085 GCA_027596945.1 Physocladia obscura
GGGGGACCTGGGGGAGTATATTATGAAACCCTAGGATCTAATAGGAATATGTGAAGACCGACAGCAGGTAGTTGGATCGAGTCAATCGATCCGGAATGACTAGCTCATTCCTTAAGTCCAAGGGTTGGTAGGTGTTTCTTATTTTATCCTAGTAATACGCTCCCTTAAGGTCGCTCGGATTAATAGTACAATAATTAACCATCCTTCAGATGCCTTCTAAACCTTGATAATAGGCGTAACCTAATCATTCATGTCTTAATACGGCCATAACTCCAAGAGTCCCAGAGGGTAGTGTGTTCCTTGCCTCCATTCTAAATACAGGTATAACGGCCCATTCAGACTATAGTCTTCATTCATATTATGATAGCTCGTCCCCTCGCTATAAATGCCTTAATAATTGACCGATTACCGGTTAACCAAGCCGAAGGCTTAATATCAAGGGGGTATAAGTACAATAAAGAGCTAGGTGTTCCTCTATTCCTTATATTATCATAGTCCGTTCCAACTCACAGGCTCGTCCTCACTCCTATATAACAATAGCCATCATTAAAATCAATTCTTCACTTTATTCTAACTAATATTGACCCGTTAGGGTGAGGTGTCTAGCGAGTTAACGAGCATATCTTAAGAGTGAAAGGGAGGGAACAACAGGCGTGGCGGGCCACCATAGTTAAGGCATAATCAACACCTTTGGTGTTTAAATACAACGGCGGATAGCAGGCCTACCTCAATGGTTAGTCCACCCAAGGGAGGCGGATAGACCGGCCCATGGCCGTTATTAAGGAAGGAGATGAGTGACCTTAGGCTAAGGTAGAGGAATACAATCCTGTTAGTCTAATCATGCTTACCTTCTTATAAGCCCTTCGGGCTGAGGCATAGATCAATTGTATCTGAACGGAGGTGAGTTCCCGAACCGGAGTGGGCTATATATTTAATTAAGGAAATAAAGACAACACCTACCACCCTTGGACTGATAGCCCTCTATTATAAAGGCATAATTAATCCTAGCGACCTCAAGGGAGCGTATATCTAAGGAGTGTAACCGACCTACAGGTCTGGTGTAACGGGCTATATACTCAAGGAAGAAGATTAAGGGAAGGGCGTGGGTACCCCACCATTAATGGTGAAGGCATCATAAGGAAGGAAGTGAACTATGTGAACTGACTGGGCGAGGTTAAGGAAGAAGGAAGGGAACAAGATAGCGTGGCAGGCTACCCTAATATTTAAGACCCTCACCAACTGCGTTGGTCAATTATTATAGGAGGGATTAGTGAACTCTACTGTAATATGAATTGAGATAACTAAACTTCGTTAATACTATGTAATAGTGGGATGGACCGTAAGATAAGAGTAACAAACATAAGAGATGTTTGTCGGTATCTAATTGAGTTAAAGGCACTATCTATTAATAGGACATTTGTATACTTAGTAGTACCTGTAGTTCTTATTTTACCTCATGATACAAATAATGGTAAGTTCCACCTTATTGTCTAACTATACCTTACTATTAAATTATCATCTATTTAGGGTTAGTATTAAATCAGCAATAGGGGGATTAGATAAAGGATGATACCTAAGAGCAGATAGATATACCCAAGGGCTGGTTGTGTCACTTACTTTATCTTAATGATGTGCTCCCTTAGGTCGCTCGTATTGAGTCCAATAATGACGGCCAGAGATATATGTAAGGCAAGGTATATTCCTCCTTTAAAGTATATAGCCATTACGATTCCCTACAGGTCATCTTTATTCCTATTATTAGGCTCCTATACAGTCGCTAGTTAACCAACTACGTTGGTGCTGTCTTTATATCTATGGTTCTAACTATAAGAAAGACACGGTCTGGACTCCTCCCATTAAATAGAACTACCTCAACCCTATATACTTCATTGCCTTTATAAGAAGGTAAGAATGATAAGACATAGCTGGGTGTCCCTTCCTTATGATACTAATACTACAATAGCCATTCTATTATAAAGACAACTTTAGCGAGGGACGAGCTACATCTAATGAGCGAGTCTACGAGCGGGCTATAGGTTAAATTAAGGGATGGCATGATGTTCACCAATGGTGAAGGAACTATTAATTAATGAATGAGGACGACTCTTAGGAGTCTGAATGGCTATACTGTTCTTAATTATAAGGACACGCGTGACGGAGCCACCAATGATAGGGCCTTAATAATGAATGAATCGAACCCGGTGAGATGAGTGGGCTATATTAGTTTAGTATTTAAGGGAGTAGCGTGGTGCTTCACCACCAAGGTTAATGATGACCTCATCAACATACGTTGGTTATTGTATTTATAGTATTAGGAATAAGAGGAACAACCAGCCAGACCCTTGTAGTTATAACCCATTGGATTAGGGCAGTATAGAGCCAGCATAGATAGGATATTTAGAAGGAATGTTAATGACTGGATTTGAGGAACATAAAGGGAATTAGGGTGCAACCTTACTTAGGCCGTTATTCTTGTTATAAGTTATGAAAGCATGGACTAATCCAAAGGCCTGTAGGTAACAACTATCCATTAGTATAAAGGGACTATGAAGGAAGCTATAATTACAGTTGGGTACTCCTACAGAACCAATACCCCCTATAGCCTAGCCCAATTAAGATCATACTTAATTCCTTAATAATATATCGGCGTCTAGCCGTTTAACCAGCGACTAACAGGAGCATTAATACTAGGTACGTAGGCCCCGCCGGAGTGGGTTGGTAGACTTTAGTTCAAATGGAAATGAATACCTACCTAACCTTCGGTCTCTTGGAGTTATTAACCCTATTTAATTGAGAACCAACCGGCTTTGCCGTTATAGTTTAATAAAGAATGAAGGCTATTATAGTAGCATGAATGGGTTAAGTATAATTAAAGGTAAGGAGCACCTAGCTATCTTTGGACCTATAACCTTCTTTATATTAGCCCCTCGGGCGTATAAGTTAGGAAGGAATTTAAGGAGGAGAGGAATGATCTTATATTGTAATAATAGGAGAGGTCTATCCTTGATTTATCTTTATTTAGTGTAAGCTATCAACTATAACCAATATAATAGGTACAAGTGAAGTCCCCATGGTCCTAAGTATAGAGGTTGGGTATAGATCTGTCCAACTAAACTAAAACATCTATGAAGTTTTGGTAATAGGTAGGAGCATTTTACTGTAATAACCCATCCAGGTACATATCCAATCTGCCTATAGATCCATTCTTACATCTAGTATTAATCCTTATCATTGGAATAACTATCTGATTAACCACCCCAATTGTATTTATATCTATTAATTTGGTTCTATAATTACAACTAGCTTAATATTTTAGTAGATCCAATATCCCTTATAATTGCCTTAGTTTGGTTAGTAATGACCTCAACTTACCAGTCCTATCTAATGCCTCACCTGATTAGCCTAAGGATTATTTAGATCTTACTCCTAGAATGATTAATCACTCTTGTCCTTATTAACATTGTCATTACAGATGATTCTAGCCTACACCCTAAGTGATATGACAAAGCTCTTAGAGCTTTGTGAGATTCATTTGCATAATCCCATTAGAGGTTAATCTGAACCTATTCCAGATATAAGACTCCCTTACCTTTGAATTTAATTGGATAAGCAGTTGGTTAATAGCTATTATCAGTATTTAAGGAAAGTAGATAACTACTCTTGTACTAGAATTGAGTCCAGTGAGATTATACAGTATCTGATAGTTTGAATATATCTAGTTAATAGTATAAGGGTTAGTAGGATATATTCTTTGATATGAGAAGGATCTTAGCCCTACAGGACTGATTAGCCCGTCCCACAGTTTATATCTAATACTATCTAATTGGTCCATTTAGCTGTCAATAGAGTTAGTATATTGATCGGTCTTCCATTGTGATTTACTAGAATACAAATAGGCGATTGTATCACCTCACGAACACAGATGCCATGAAACACCTATGGTGTTTCGAGGGACCTACCATATTCGGATCCATAAATTAATATTTATATTTCTGTGGCTTTGGAGCCAAAGCGCCCCCCGTGAAATCACTGATTTATTAGATGGGAGGCGTGAAGGAATGAATCTAGAGCCTCGAGATGAATGACTATTGTTTTATAAGGAAGCATTGGAACACCCTTACCTTTCTTATAATTATAGCCATTGTTATTAATTAAATCTGAATGAATCGAGCATGTGAGATGAATGGGCTTGACATCAATTAAAAGGAGGAATACAACCACGTATAGTTATAAGGTATAAGACATAACCTTGTTGACCTTGGAGTTGGACCAGCTTCGCTGTTCCTGATTGGTGTCCCCAATCCACATCCTTTTTTATATTAGTTAGGAAGGAATAAATGAGGTAAAGTAGGGTTATTATATTTAGAAGGTAAGGTGCCATGTATTTCATATCTTTGTAGTCCTTCTATTTGGATCTTTAGATCCGATATTAATAAGGTAAGAATGGATAAATGACTAAATCATTCTAGAGTCATTAACTACTCTTCTATGGGGTGATTGGATTAATACTCATTAGGCATAGGTTGAGTTAGGTACACGGGGTCGGTTGGGCTATTAGGTATAGATTTTATAATGGTATTACATATAGCTGTCATAGTCATCTTTAAGATAGGAATTATAACAGTGATTAGTAAGATAAGGATAGTATAGATAATATAAGACTACTAGGACTGCTATGATACAATAGGTTTAAGGGTGTTACCACTCATGGGTCTAAGCCAAACTCATTATCTAATTCTATCATAAACTATGGGATCGATAACCATACCTATACTTAATTTAACCAAAACATCTCTGATGTTTTAGACTATACTTATAAGACCTGATCTTACTTTAATTCCTTAATACAATCTTTGTCCCATAAGAATTCCTAATGATCCAACTAGAATAGTATCTTATCTTGGGTTTCGATTGGTCTTATAATTCGCTTCAATCTCTCATATCCTAGATAGATTATGTAATTGTACTCCCTGAAGAATATATGATAAATTTTTTAAATGATTGGAAAACATCTCTGATGTTTTAGAGTCTGAATCCCATTGACCCATATAAATCGGAGTATTCTGTCTGGTGTTTTCCCATATTAATTGAAACTGATCCCTTATAATCTTGATAAGAATAAATATGTTGCAAGCCACTACAAGTATCATCCTATTTTATTATAAGATGAATCTTAGTATTGGGGTTAATATAGTATCTACGAAAATCCTAAGCAAAAGCTGTAAAAGCAATAAGATCCTCAGCTTTAAATAGGAAATCCTCATTGAAATTAATAATGTCCATAGTGTGATTATCAACCCAACTGACACGTTCAGCGAAAGACAATTTATCTAGTCCATAACAATTGGCCCCGTGGATTTTTAAATAGGTAATACCATTGTCATCCAAAATAAGGCGGGCCGCCCACCATTAGCCAATTGCAAAAGATTGACAGCAAAAGGATTACCTTGATAATTGAAATAGCTAGATATAGGATAGAATCGACCTCTCCAATCAGCAAAGATAGGCAAATAGAAGGATTGATGTCTGTATATATCTGCTAGATTTAGAAGAAGTTCAGCACAAGCTTTTAGACTAGAATTGTTGTCAGTCACTTTATTGAATATTTTAACACCCAAGGGAGAAGATAGGAAATCCTAAAGTTTAGTGTTGATAGCAAATTGATTGCTAGCCAAAGCATTAGCGGCATGAAAAAAATTAGGGGATGGTTTGGTAGCATGTCTAGTGCCATCAAAGAATCGGATCAAAGAATTATTATTATGGATAAAGCCACCAGTAAAAATATTATCGACAGAATATTCACAAGGTTTGACAAGCATAGGAAGTGTATCGGGTCCAATAATAGCCGAATTAGCAAGAAGTTTGAAAGACTCACTAATAAGAACCAATTGATAACTATTGTCTATGAATCTGCGGGCAAAGTATTTAGTGTCACAGAAATAATCCAAAATGCAAGAACCAACATTTATACAAGCCTCTTTATCTTTAGTTTTTTCGATGGGCCGCCCGCCGGGACGGGGACCTACCCGCCCGGCCGGGCTGGGCCCGCCTGATTTGGCAATTTGAAATACTGAACACCTAAGGTGTTCTAGGCAAGAAAAGTAAAACGAATTTTAAATTCAGCATTAGGATTAAGGTCATCTTTAAAAATGAAGACCGGATTATGAGATTCAGAAAAAGTGTCAAGAGGGTCGTTATCATATTCAGAAATAGTGTCATGAATAGAAGCATCGTCGGTCCAATCAATAAGTGGATGGTTAATAAAAGAATGTATAGTAAGAGCACTAGTAATCAAACTCAAAGCATACAAAGAGCATTGCATAACATAGTGAATATTAAGCCCCAATTTATTTAGACCTTTAGTCAACATAGCAGATTGAATAGCACTCAAGAAAAGACCAGTGACAGTTTTAATACGAGTGCTAAGTAGTTTAGTACTAATCAAATTGAATAGATTAGATTCAATGGTGTGTTGTTTGCAATAATTGTTATCATCAGAATTCTAAAAAAGCTCTTAGAGCTTTTCCTGAATTGAGGGAATTATTGAAAGAGCAAGGTGCAGAAAGATGGGAATAATTAAGAAGAATGAATGGAATTTCATAGTAGGGTACATTAAAGTGGGTTCTACCATAAGAAACATCTAGGATGTTTGCAATGGTAAGATTTTGAAGTGTAGGTATAACTTTAGGAGTAAAGGTCCAACCATCAATATCAAAAATAAAAGAAGTTTGGAATTCCCAAACAAAAGAACGAATCGCATCATAAGTCAAAGGGAAAGAAACAGCGATTTTCAAAAACAAATCTTCTTTAATATTGAACATGGGGTGAGAAAGTAGATAAGCCTATTTCTCGGAGGACGTAATCAGAAAGAAATCACTAGGAAGTTGGGAATAAAGAGGAGCAAATCGTACTTGTATATCATGATAGTAAATCTCTCTAAATTTGTCAACCAAATTGAACTAATTCTCAATAAGAGTAGAGAAAGGTATACCATTAAGAACAAGATCTTGGTAGAAATGAGAAGATAGATTATGGGAAGGGGTGATGGAATAAAGGTGACAATTATCCTGAATAAAGGTGGAAATATCGTGAAGTTGAATCAACAAATCAGTAAGATGAGGGGACATAGGGTTTTGATCAAGGAGTAGTTGAATACATCGATTGTACTCAGAGATCTCGTGAGAAGTCAAAGGAAGAGGAACAAAATCAAAGGGAAGTTCATCAAGAGAATCAAGCTCAAGATCATAAGGGACAGGGTTGTCTTTAGAGAAACTAGAAACATCATAGATGTTTGAATAGGAGAAGGTATGGGGGAAAGTAGAAAAGGACCTAGAAGCAGCAAAAGCAGCGGAAGCAGCAGAACGAGAAGCAGCGGAAGCAGTGTAAGCAAAAGGAGAAGCAGCAGAAGCAGAAGCAGCTTCAGCAAAAGTAAGCAAAAAAGGAAAAAAGTAGTCATGTATAGGGCTTAACCAAAACATATCTGAGGTTTTGTGGTTGACCCATACAAGGGGTACAAACATCACAGATGTTTGATATAAGCATGGAAGTGTGCCGGTACGCTACATTATTGCAATATCTCTAGGTTTCAGTATAGCTTAATTGGCACATCAAGGTCTGTAAATAGTATTAGTAGTGATCAGTCTTTATGTGGTATAGTTGGTCTGGATTGTTAGTCAGATTAGTAAAATAGACCAAATAGCAGATTATTAAATAAGAGAAAGTCTTCTTTGGATTATAATTACTAAAATAGTCCAACAGCTGTTATCGAATAGATCAAATAGCACAGGAAACATCTTAGATGTTTGTCAATATTGAAGAATAGACGATCGTCTTGATCTAAGAGCATCAAACATCAGAGATGTTAAAAATAATCGCATCAATGGAAGATTAGGATGCTTTAGACTCTATACGTGCACTTAGTCTAATGTACCTATAATTTAGTGCTAATTCATATATGGACAGTCCCGTAGAAGAATAAATTCACAATGTTTGAATATCGACATAAGTGTTCACACTAAAGGAGATTAGAGAAATTTAACCAAAACACAGCAAACATCATAGATGATTTTTTCCCATAACTTTATAGTAAGCAAAACATAGATGTTGGCCTAGGCTCGTATCCGATACATGAAAGAGTTAATTAAAACTATAACCCACAATAAGACCATCGGTCAGGAAAATATGCTTAAATTACAGACCCCCTTTCAGTTAGAAGGACGATTCGGTGAGTTATGGTGTGATAATAAGGAGTAAGTTGGAAAACACCTATGGTGTTTGTAAATTGTAATACATTGCCGTAGGGTATGGGCCCGACATGTGGTTATACTTTAGAGGTGATGCCTAAGGAGAATAGAACAACACCAAAGGGGTTGTGTTGGATATTAATTAAGGATTATTGGATGTGCGGATAGAACACCTAAGGTGTTCAGATGTAAGAAGGTTTATCCAGAACTCAGGATGTTCTCTAGACCATTTGATAGATGTAGAGAATAAACAATAATTGCATGTTATAATAAAGGAATACAATTAAACATTGCCTGGATCTATTGTGACTCTAGACGTCAAGTACCTGCGTGATCGCCTACAGAGAGCTAGGGGGATCTGATAAACGACTGTTTCTCTTCGTACTTTGTCCAGACCCTCTTACGGGGTTTTAAAAACCGGACGAATAAGCCAAAGTGAGAGAGACCCGTGATAGGCGTCTTGTAGCCCAAATTTGGGGCGGAGCTAATTCTTTGTTATCTCTTCGCATCAGCGGGTACGTGTGTGGACACAAGCTAAGTCGATTTGGAGCCACCTTCTGACCAAGCTACTAATTGAACCTCCTCTCGATGGCTAGAAACATCATAGATGTTTTATCGACCGTTAAACTCTTTATTATATTTACCTGAAGACCGCCAGCAATATATTACAAAAAGCATCCTTAAACTAGAAATCAACTGAGCTGCAATCTTTATAAATTCTTTCATTATGTATACTTCAAGACCTTAGGTCTTTTTGAACACAACACCAAAATAACCTCTGCAGGATCACCAAGTAGAGTGGTCGAACCAAATAACACCATCGAATACGTTGCTTGATCTTTAGGGAAGACTGTATCACCCCCTGTTTTGGGAAGAGTCCTTTGGTATAGCTGAAGGGGCTGTTTCTGGTTAGATTGTTTCATTTCAACCTGGCCTTTGATACCTGCGCTTTGATACCTACGACGGTACTTTGTGCAGATGTGATTGGTCAATCGCCCGATATCAGCCCAATATCAGCCCATTATCAGGGACTGCACACAGGAAATCAGATACTCGATACTTTGCCGTAATGATTAGTCAAACATCATAGATGTTTAGGAATTCTTAGAGGGTCTTATAAGAGATTCGATAGGAAACAACATTAAAAATATTTGATTTGACAATTAATTTGATTAAAAGCAGAGCAATAAGCAATCCTTTAACTTAGATAGTAACCTTTTCCTTCTAATCACCATCCTATTATTCTGATTCTGAATTATCCTTTTATCTAGATTGTCAATTTAAAGCACAAAATTTGTATTGGCCCCCAAGGCGGGTGGGGCCCTGTATTTGGGTTGGCTCCCCATGGAGTTCATTGGCGGGCGGCCCTCCCCTAAAAATATAGGTAGAAAGTAGTTTTGTGAGATATTGACGAGAGATTGATCACATTAATGGTTTCATAAATGATTGCAGCCAATTCATGTACCGAAGGATTACCAGTATACTATCGGTCGTAATGCTAACTATGTACGTATGAGCGGATCTTGAGGGGCTATTAAAGTTGAACCCACCTAAAATTGTGGAGGATTGTCTCCATGTGGTTTGAGCATCCTATGTCAGAACAGGTTTAGGTACGATACTTCGGATGAGGTAGACCCATTTTATGACTTAGGAACTAACATTATAATAACCCGGCCATGGATCGATAGAACATGTGGCGAATACGCTATTGAGCGGTAAATGTAAAAATGAGCGAAGGGGAACAAAGTTAGGGCCCCTACGGGCCTCTAGCAAACATCATAGATGTTTGTCAATGGCAGACCGGGGCGATCGAGCTAAAGATATTTTTGACTCATACGGTTGCACTCCGTTGGCCTTCACACTAAATTGTAATACTAGATCATAAACCAAACTAATGTAGTAAGGGTGACCGCGTAAGCCGGGCCTGAGGGATTTCAGACCGAAGGAACCGGACCGGAGAAAGCTCTTAGAGCTTTCTGAGGTCGGCAGACGAATACCAAACGAAGGTTGGGCGAGGCTGACCGCTAGCCGGGGTCATAAATTCTTAGCCAGGTCATTAAGACAATACTCCGCTTCGCTCCAATATCCTTAATATCTGCGACCCTGCATAAATGTTAATTGGAGCACCAAGGATCCAGGAATTATATTGAGGAGCTCTTCTATATTTACCTCCCAACCTCTTCAGAATAATATGGTCGGCTGGTAGTCGTTAAATATTCAACTTTATCTTCTTTAATTTATGTAGATGTATAGGCAGAATATTAAATAGAGCTACAAATCGATAGAGCACTACGTGATTACTCTTCTATACCTTGTTGTACAATTGAGCCCCACCCTTTAGTTGGTTGGCTTATTTAAACATTTGAGGCCAGGAATTCACATTATGACAAAGTGGTTCATGATTTGGTAGTGGTTCATGAATTACCCGAGGGTGCAATGATTGTGTAGAAACATCATAGATGTTTTAGCACGTCTTCGTCCGGCCCCCTTGGTTGCTAGCCCGGGGCAGCTTAATAAGATAGATTACTCCAGCCCGTCGGGGCCCTAGATATTAAGATGCCTAGAGAGTTTATCCAGAAACATCTCTGATGTTTTAGAGACCTCAGATTAGGGACCAAGCGGAGGAGGGGCATTTAGATTAGACTATAGTAGCTACTCATTAGAAAGCAGGGAGTTAAGAATGATCGTATTTTATGTCTAGATATAATTTCCCAGTAGACCAATCTTGAGTCAGTGACAAGCTTTTTTTCGAACGATCCTAATAATAATTATTGACCCCTCTGGATCGATTAGTTAGGTTTATTTATTGCCACCTCATGTGGATTCACGGGGGCCCCCCCCC
>JADGJH010001243.1:0-11082 GCA_027596945.1 Physocladia obscura
TGATAGGCAAGTTTTTCTAAGTGCTCTAACTTTGAAAATTTGCATGGAAAAATGGAAAAATTGGTGCCACCTACCAGAATCTTGATTAAAGACACCACTGGTATCACCAAAAGTGAAAAATAGAGCATTTGCCACTTAGCTAAGATATCAGGTGACCAATCAAGCCAAGGTGCCACCAAGACACTGGAAAATGTATAAAAATTGTTGGTTTCTTTTCTAAAATAGTCACAAAAAATTACTAAAATTATATCATCTCTAAAACCCCATGTTACATATGGCAAATCAACAATAGGGTAAGCAAACAATAGACAACAAAAATGTGCACAACATAAGGGCAAAACTTGCTACTGGTGAAATAACTTGTAAATCTGGCAATCATAGTGTTTAGGAATGAGTGAAAAACAATTCTATGTCATATATTTATTTATTTTGGTTTTGTCCAAAACTGTACAATATGAAACAAAACAAACAGACCTTTGTCAGCAACAACATGAATCATGTTAAGAGATAAAATGTGCAACACTCAGAAAGCAATCACTCTAGCACTGATGATTCTTATTAAGAATTCAAAGTTTTGATTTAAAAAAATCAAAAATGGGAGTGTTGAGCACGATTTTGTTACTCGCAAAGAATGTCGCTATCGTGTTTCTAGTCGTACTTATCGTCAACCTGATCCTGCCCTTTGTTTCCACTTTTTTGTATCCACCGAAACTTGGCGTTTCCGTAGCGCCAATATCCGGCCTCAAGTTTATCAAAGGCGCATCTTGTCCTGTACCCACGCCAAAGAAAGTCACAGTGATTGAGATTTGGTAACTCGTTCATAAACCTTGTATTTTCTGTCGGAATGAGACTGTCTCTCATGGATTCTGGTTACTGAAACAATTTATATTTGCTACAGGGCAACTTGGTGCGGCCCTTGCGTCAGGACAATCCCGCACCTGTCCCAAATAGCTAACAGATTTAAGGATTCAGTATCATTTGTCGGGATTACGCAAGAGTCGCTGAATGATGAAGCTAAAATTGTTGCATTCGTGGAGAAGATGGGTGACAAGATGGATTATTGCGTTGCTATTGACGGGCTGGGCGAATCGCGCGTTGTAATGAAGGATTCGGCGGGTTTGGGTATCCCGCATGTGATTGTTATTGGTGCGGATGGTAAAATGAAGTGGGCAGGGCATCCAATGAAAGCTGCATTTGTTGATGCAGTTGTAAAGGCCGTCAATGAGCAATAGACAGCATGTACCAAAAACGTAACGCAGCAGGTAAATACATTTTTAAAAGAAGAAAGAAAAAAACGTGCTCCATACACCTGTAATTCTATTGAATAATCAATAATCACAACTAACCAAAAAATGCGAATAATTTCGCTGGTTGATATTGCACAATTTACTCTACATCCTCTCCTTCGATATATCGCAGATTTCGAAAGAGTTGAGACTGCACAGAAGTTATGCAAGTTTTGGAAGTGGTAAAAAAATATCTAACATTAAATAATTTTCGTATGTTCAACGTAAAATTGGTAAAATCTGAGATCATATTGATGGCACAAAATTTCTAGTTCCTTTATTGGCAGCGTCAATGGGAATCCTGCTTTTAAGGTGGCAAAAGAAGCTCAAGTATATTGAACTCGGTGTGGAGGCCATTGCTGATATTCAAGTGCATAAGAGCTAGTTAAAGTCAAATATTCATGTGTTTAATGATACTATTGCGGCGAATGTTAAATCAAAGCTGGCTGTTGGTCCTGAACTTGTTGAATTGAGATTGGTGTTTGACAATGAACTTGTTGCAAAAGCGAAGCGTGAAAGAATTAAGAGAAAAAGCCTTGTGATTAATACTTTCTTTGTAATTGTGCACACTCATTTATCGCTAAGGATCTGATGTAATACAATACAAAATAAATGGCTTAGTTTGGCTTCAAAACAAGTCAAAAAATGGGAGTTCTTCACCACCGTTCAGCACATCAAGAAACGGTGGCGATGGTGCGGCAACTGCATGCGCGGATAAGCAGCCACATCGATAACAGCAGCAATAATTATAATTTGACTGCGGATTATTTGCTTCAGCGGGCGCTGGCGCGGTTCCTGGTTAGTAGCACCAGCAACAACAACAATGGCCGCGGAAATAGCGGAAACTTCAGCTGCGGTAATCGTCGCAAACGGAACCGGCGCTATACAATGCTTACTGAAGAAAGTGACAGCGACAGTAACAGTGACAGCAGCGACAGTTGTTCGCAGGCAGAAACAGTCAACAACAACAATAGCCGCAACAACAACCAACTTGAGCACAATGATTCTTCATCTTCTCTCGAGTCACCAAGCCCATTTTTGCAGTCTCCCTTTCCCGCCGTTTTTATCACCGGCATCCCTGAACAATCCCCACAAACCAACAACTCCTTAGGAGTGAACAGCAGCAATAACAACAACATCAACGGCAGATTTAATGGCATGTGGCGCGCTCGTCTGGAATCAGCTTTATCTCTCAGTCCCCGTTATACCCCAACGACTGCTACTTATCGTGCGTCATCTCCTTCGCAACACATGCAGCATACTACCCAATACGCAAATATTGAATATTTAAATTCTAGGAGCTCTGGCTTTTTATCAGCGTTGTTTGGGGGAATGAACGATGACGATGACGATGCTGCTGAATCTACAGACCCTGTATTTGCTGGGGAATGGATTCCTCCACCACCCGGCCCTTCTGCTTCCTGAAGCAAAATTCGCATTAGTTATTATAATTATTTCATCTGCTTTTCGAGTTTTTGTTAAAAATAAAGCTGTCCAACAAAAACACCAGTTTATTCTTTTTTTTCATCCCTTCACCGATGCAACCCATCCTTTTACAACCTTCTCTAAGGTTCCCAAAGGCAGAGATCCAGAATCAATGCAAGCCGCATGGAATTTCCGAATATCGAAGTGCTCTCCCAATTCTCCTTCTGCAAACTTTCTCAATTCTTTGAACTTCAATTCACCAACCTTGTACGACAATGCTTGCCCTGGAATCACACAATATCTGCGTACCTCCGTTTCAACTTCGTCGCGCGAGAGACTAAGCTTGGAAAGCATATAATCAACAGAGTATTCGATACTCCAGCCTTTCGAGTGCAGACCAGAATCAACGGCAAGACGTAGTGCGCGCCACATTTCTGTCTCCAAACGGCCAAAATACTGAAAGGGGTCTGTGTAAAAACCCATTTCTTCGCCAAGATATTCTGAGTATAGGCCCCAGCCTGAAATCAGGAAAATTTAATTTAGA
Source organism: Physocladia obscura (assembly GCA_027596945.1). Taxonomy (NCBI): domain Eukaryota; kingdom Fungi; phylum Chytridiomycota; class Chytridiomycetes; order Chytridiales; family Chytriomycetaceae; genus Physocladia; species Physocladia obscura. Next base: position 3,256 of record JADGJH010001243.1, read on the forward strand.
ATACAAATGTTTTTGAAATAATTGAATAAACCTTCTGCATAAGACGTTTGTGTTTCCATCCGTCTTGCCAAGTGAAGATTTTTATTTTCCAAGGCTAATGAAATTTGGTGGCTGAGGAAAAAAAAATTAATCGAAGGAAAGTCGATGAATCTTTAAATGATAAATATGCAACTCAACTGGTGGCCTGGATTCGCTTCATGCAAACAGATGGCGATCTTTTGATGACATGGCTTGATCTTATGAAGGCGCATGTTTGCCAGAAATTTGCCTCCTCTTGCTGGAGTACCAGCACTGTACATGGCAAGCGGCAATGACTGTTCCAAAAACTCGGGAATCGGCGCCACATTGCATTCAAAGGCAGGAAACTTGTCAAAATATTTCTCCATCCTCTTACGCGCCTCTCTACAAATATTGGCATAATCTGGAAGAACTTTATCCAAATCATTATAATACAAGTCCGAAAATTTTTCACGGTCGTTGATGTCATTCTGGAATTCACGTAATGTTCCTGCGTATCCGCAATTATTTTTCGCTTCCTCCATAAGCAAATTGATACGGTCGACTTCTGCCAACCCAATCGCGTGGATTTCTGCAGCAGAGTATGTGATATTTGTGTTTGTGAATATGTAGTTTAAATATTCGCGATCATAGTCGGGCAGGCCGTATATGCCGGCATGTTGGCGCGTATGTGGAAGGTACTCATCTTCCAGGAATTTTTTCGCTTTTGCGAATCCTGGCATTACAATATCACGAATTGCGGGAACGAGGAAGTCTGCGTCACCAGTGAGTTCGCGAGCTCTTTCGCTGCTGTTTAGTGGAGATTCTCTTGCCTTCTCTGTAGTTTCTTCGAATGACGTTGCTATCGTCTCAGATATGATCCCGGCGGAGGCAGCAAACTTTTTGATGAGAATTTCAATCCCATCGTGGTTAAGTGTGATTTTGCGGGATAGCCCAAGCTTGAAGTTCTTGATCATATGGTCGAATTGGGGTTCCAGAAGCTGGAGACGCGTGCGGAAGTTCTCCATATCTTCGCGAGTTTCTTTGCGTTGATAGTTTTCAAACGACATTTCAAGGCCAACGAATGGGCTGAACATGTGGCTGTTTTTGAAAGTATTTTGTGGCTGAGCTTCAACTTGATTTATAATCAACTCACTTGTTGGACAACTCAAGCTGATATCCCTGCTCACCCGGAATACCAATACGTGCTAAATTTCCTTCAATAGATTCAAGCAAAAAGTCAAGATCGGCATTCTCAGTGACAGACAGTGCGTCGCTGTTCACAACTCGGAATGCGGTAATTTCGTCCCGGAACGCCAATAACTCATTCCGGTTTGATACAGCACCTTCATACGAAAGATCCCAAATTTTGTCTTCGTAGCGACGGATTCCAAAGATTGCTGCAGTGAAAGGATTACGCTTCAACTTTATGTCGACAAACTTGTCCAGCAAAGAGTTGACTGAAATATCGGGAATAATGGAGTGCATTACAGTTTGATTCGTAACAGTGGTCGAGGAGCCGTTTGCAGTTACTGTGATTTTAGAAGTGGTTGTAGGAATCGTGATGGGTATTCTTTATTCAATTTTTTCTTTCTCAATTTTATTTATTATTCCACATTTTGTTGAAAATCCCAGAAATGAGAAAAGTAAAAAATAAAAAATCAAATCCCCCCGAAGTTCCCCATGGACATCACCGACGCAGTTTTCCACAAGCACGCCACCCATGAAGTCCACTACCACGCCTTATACATGTACTACCACCAGGGCATCTTCAGCAAGGCCAGACTTGGGCTACTCTTTGGCAAGGACCAAACAATGATAGCCAGCTGGATCCAGCAGTACGAAAATGGTGAAGGAGTCAACCAATCTGTCACTGATTGTGGATTTGTACAAACAAAAGCCAGTCCTTCAATTGAACCAAATAAAGCAGATGTACGCATTGGCATTTTCTGGCTCCACAATTTCAACGTCAAGTATTTTGTTGATCCTGAAGGAAGCTGGGCTTACATGGAAAGTTTTGGAACATCGCACAATTCAAATCAGTCAATAAGAAATAATGCGATTCACAGATGAGCTGTAGGCGTTTCCTTGGATCCTCGAAAATCTTGTATTTCTTGACAAAGTTTCTTTTGATAATCGAACCATGCTTGTGACACATGGTTATGCAATGAAGGGCAAGAGGTTGTATTATTGTGGCGAATTTGTTCAGAAGCCATGGGTCTCGCTGCTGTGTTTTATTGGAAGCAAAGGAGTCCTGGACACATTCTTGACTGAAGGGACATTTGATTGACTGAAATTCAAAGATTGCTGTCAAAATTTTGCATTGAGTGGCAAAGTGAAACAATATCCAGGGCTGCACTTGGTTTGGATTCTTGACAGCACAAAGATTCACTGTGACAAACACCTGATTTGCTATTTGCAATCTCTCGGGGTGTTTCCGATTTTCCTGCCAGCATACTGTCCATTCTTCAACCCAATTGAAATTCTTTTTGGCTTGTTGAAGACAGAACTCAAAAACACGTACATGGAAAATGACAAGCGCAAACTTTTGCTGGTGGTGGCAGAGGCAATTCAAAAGTAGCTGCAAGTTGAATCAGTTCTTTTGTTGCCTTTTTGAACGTTTTGTCCTTGTCCATCAAGTTCCCATAACGCTGCACATAAACAACTGTTTCTGTGCTACCCCACTTCTTCAGGAAATCAGTCGTCACTACATCCAAGCGAAAAGGCTTTTTCTTGGACTCTTGTGGTTTGAATAGAACAAAACGCTCGAATTGATTGACTGTGAGATTGTCCCCCAGTGGTGCCCACGCAAGCATTCCTTCTGCATTGACAATAATGTCGCGGGATAAGTGCGGTTTGACTTTCTCGAGCAGGCTCGTCTTGAATTCGGACAGTCTTGTTGATGAAATCGAGAATTCTGGGAGCGCAGATGCTTGCTGACCAATAAAATCCCGCACACACAGCGAAAACGTGTTGCTGAAGACGCCGACTGCTTCCTGCGCCTCGACAACTGCACTTGTTGGATTTTGACTGGTTGAGGGGTTGCTTCGTTTGGTTCAGTCATTTCTGTGCTTTTGATGCATCAGATGGGTTGAGTATAATGCAAGGAACACAATGGCAACTTGCATTTGGGTGCTGGTGCCCAGTGCGGCTGGTGCTAAAGCTCTCGGGGTTGTTGGGGGGATTTCAAAAGGAGGGATTTTTATTTGTGTCAATCGGGGATTTGGAGCTGCGCGCGCAATATTTATTTCCGTTCCAACAAGCTTCGTATATCGTAAAATTGAGTTTGGTTGACAACAACAATTGAACTAATAAAAAACTAAAAATGTAATAAAAAAATAAACAAAAAATATGTTTTCAACTTTGTGGAACTCAACGACGACACGTATACAAGGACAAACGCAGACTCAAACACAAATCCAGCAGCAAGCACAAGCACAAACAGCAAGTGCATTTCTGGCGCAGATCGATGCAACTGAGGAAATTGTCGAAGCAGGAGATTCGCCGCCAGTTTTTACGCATGCATTCAAGGCTGCTTTTGTTGAGCAACTGGCTGCTGCTGTATCCGATGCCGATCCCGAATCCGATCGTCGCAGCGAACAAGATTCGATTCCCGCCGAAAATTCCAATTCCAATACTGTTCATATCAAAAAGGTTCAAAGCGCAGACACTGCGATCGAATTAACAAAACAACGTGCTGCTGTCGATGCAAATCTCGCACGTATTGTTGGTGCGCCATTTACTGTACTCGTTGCCGGTTTGTTTTTGAGCGCTGTTCAGTTTCGGATAGCTGAAAATATTTTAGGTGGCGCTGGTCTGGGTAAAAGTGCGCTTGTTAACGCTGTGCTTGGCGTCTCTGTTTCAAATGTCAATCATATGGTAGCTCAGCGTGCTGTTTCTTCAGCTTCGTCATTTCTTGATCCAGCCGGTTGGGCTCGCGTGATTGACTCGGCTGGATTTGCGCGTTCTTCAAATTCACTCTTTAGCTCTGATCATTTATTGCAGTTTATGGATCTTGCTACATCTGCTGATGGGTGAGCGTTTTTTTGACTTGTGTTTATTTTCATTTAATCGTTTTTGTTCAGTGCAAGCCATTTGCTTCATATTGATATGATATGGTATCTTGTTGATCACATTCAGCCAGACGATGTTTCTGTTATGAAAGTAGGAATAGAAATTATATTTGCTTTTTGGCGGATTTCTGATTTCTAGCATTCCAGGCTCTTTTGCAAAAGCAAATTCCCTTCTTAGTGATCATTGCGAAATGCGACTCCAAATCGGCCAGTGAAATATACTCAATACGTTCGCAAGTTCACGCATTGCTTTCTCCTCAACTTGATTCTGACGATGCCACGGCAAATGCGATTGACACAATTATTCACAATCTTGATCTCGATGCGCCTGTTCGTGGATGGGATGTTGTGGAGTTTTCAAACCCACCAGTCGATTCATACCCAAAATGCCAAGAGTGTGGATCTGTTTCTGTTTTGGCGGACTTGGCTGATACTGGCAAGAAAGCATGGTTTTGCAGCAAAGATGGATGTTTGTTTTCTGCGCAATATTATTTAAAAATTCAAGATACGCGTTCATTGAAGGATTCATTGTCATTTCTATCGGGTGCAATCAACTCACTTTTGGGGGTAATCCTGAAATTGATTGAATCCCATTGTTGTTTTTTTAATTTTAAATGTTATTCGTGTGACAGAATATTCCAACACGTCGCCTTCAGATTGCCAAACTTCTTGATGCAACACCGAAAAAGAAAGCAGCAATCCGTATTGTCACTGCAGCAACTCTCGCTGCCGCGGGCATCGGTGCAGCCCCTATTCCATTCGCCGACACTCCACTCCTTCTCGCAACCCAATACACAATGATTCTCGCCATATGTCGCGTTTTCGGTGTACGCGCTCTTGGACTCAATGACTCGCGATTCTACGTGTCGCTGCTTGCCGCTAGTCCGTTTCCGTTTTTGGGAATTCTTGCCGCAGGCGCTGCGAAAGCTATCCCTGGCGTTGGAAGTGTTGGCGCGGCGATAGTCGAAGCGCCGATTGCAGGAGGGTTGACTATGGCGATGGGAGTTGCAGTGATTCAAACCTGTGTGCAGTTGCATAAAGCGCGGATTGAGGGTCGAAGTGGCGGGGATATGGAGTTTCTGTTTGATCAAGATGTGCAGAAACTTGTGCAAGCTACGTTTAAAAATACTGCGGCATGGATTCGGCGCGCTGTAACAAAGCGAGATGGATTCAGTGAAAGGGCTGTTGGAGATTATATCTCTCATATAGTGGATGGAAGTGAGGAAGTTCCCGTATTGACATTTGATGCTCGAGTTGAAGATAGAGCGCATTTTCCAGAAAATAATCTTCGTTCTGGAACGTACAGTGATGTTGCTGTTACTGAAGTTGCTGTTGACATTGAAAAAATTAAGGGAGAATTAGCAGAGCGGCCAGCTTCAGAAGTTGCAAGTATATTCCAAGCAAAAAATATCAATAAATCCTGAAATGCACAACACTACCAAATTTTATTCAATTTGTAAAGGAGCTTCCACAGGAAATCTGTATCATTGACTTTCACTTAATTTTTTTGATTCATATTTCATGTTGCCTCCCTTAGACTGTGAATTGCTGAAACACAGGCATGTGAAATATTGTCATATCATTATGAGTTCTTGTTAGTATGTTATTGGCTATGAAAATTTCATTTGCATTCTGAATTGCTACCTGTTAAAATTCCATGACAAGTTGCAACAGTCTGGAATAATTCACTACCAAATATAATTAATCCTTTAATTCTCTGTGTACAATAAATAAGGATTGAAATACAAAAATTTTATTAACAATTTGGAATTCAAGTTTTAATCATAATTGAGAGACTGTAACAACTGAAAGTGGCCCTCTACAGTGAGAACCACATTAAAACAATGTATGGAGATAACAATGTAGAAGAGAAGCATCATACATAATATTTCTGTATGGTTTATCAGCTGCCTTATTAGACAACTGTTCTCTATCATTGAGTCACAGAGCATATAGAGACTTTTGACTTGTTATACATATTTGGAACCTGAGCTTGTGCAGATAACAAAGGTAACATTTTAATGATAAAGGGATGAATAAAGCTGTGGTCTTGGTCAAGGACCCTATCAGTACAGCAGTTATTTTTATTAAGAAGAAACTGGAAGTCTAGAAATGGCTCAGTATTAATTTTATGCAGTTGCAATCACATGCTATATGTCTCACAAGTGATGGATTGATAGGCAAGTTTTTCTAAGTGCTCTAACTTTGAAAATTTGCATGGAAAAATGGAAAAATTGGTGCCACCTACCAGAATCTTGATTAAAGACACCACTGGTATCACCAAAAGTGAAAAATAGAGCATTTGCCACTTAGCTAAGATATCAGGTGACCAATCAAGCCAAGGTGCCACCAAGACACTGGAAAATGTATAAAAATTGTTGGTTTCGTTTCTAAAATAGTCACAAGAAATCACTAAAATTATATCATCTCTAAAACCCCATGTTACATTTGGCAAATCAACAATAGGGTAAGCAAACAATAGACAACAAAAATGTGCACAACATAAGGGCAAAACTTGCTACTGGTGAAATAACTTGTAAATCAGGCAATCATAGTGTTTAGGAATGAGTGAAAAACAATTCTATGTAATATATTTATTTATTTTGGTTTTGTCCAAAACTGTACAATATGAAACAAAACAAACAGACCTTTGTCAGCAACAACATGAATCATGTTAAGAGATCAAATGTGCAAACAGCCAACACTCAGAAAGCAATCACTCTAGCACTGATGATTCTAAATAATCTGAATACTACAGCACTCTCTCATGCAATTAATACTTCTTCCATTTAATAATCCTACTGTAATTCCCAAATATTTGAATACAAACAAAGCTAAAAGATCAAATTAAATCCCTGGAAATACAAAAGTTTGATATGTACCAGAAAGAAATTGCACAGGCAGCCCACAATGACATTGATGGAAATAATGGCACTGCACCAAAGAAAAAACATGTAACCAAGGTAAGTTTGGTTTCAAAAGTACCTGAAAATAAAATTATTCTAAATGACAATGAAAGGGTGGCAAGGCATTCAGCATTTCAAAAGTTTTAAAGGAAAGAGTTGATGAAAATGGAGTAGCAGAATCCAAACAGGTTTTGTAGCAACAAAATGAGGAACACTTTGCAAGAGTTTAGTGCTGGGATCTGGAAATTGAAAGGTTGAATGGAGCAGATCCATTGGAGATTGAAGTGACAGAGAAGACTCAGCACCAACTAGAAACAACAGCCTACAGCAACATGACACTTGCAGTTAATCAACTAGGTAATATCATATTTTATTTGAACTGCTTGTGATGTATAGTAACATTTTTTTGGAAGAACAATCTGGCTGGCATATGATGGCATATATATATATATAATCCTGGAGTGGGAAAGTTTTATAAATCAAGTAAACTCATTGTTTAGTTCTGCTTAGTGGTTTTTATCTATTTTTTATTTACAGCAGGACTGGGTTCAGATGTTGCAAATATGTATGAGAGAGGCAGACCTGATTACCATCCAGCAACAGCTTTCAAAATCTGTACACAGAAAAGATATGCAATGGAGGAATAAATTGAGAAGTGAATTAAAAAGAGAACTCTGATTATTCCCATAAGACGTGCCCAAATCAAAAACAAATTTGAAGAGCTGGTCAATGGCCACCTTCTTGAAGAAGGTATTGTTGTTTTTGGAAAAAATTATTTTGTGCTGTTTTTGGAGCTGACATGTCTGCTATGTTTGCTCTGAAGCTGATTCCCATTGTCAAGTGCTACAAGT
>JADGJH010001244.1:0-11077 GCA_027596945.1 Physocladia obscura
CCCCACTCCATTGTCCTCAAACGTGGCCCACCCCCCATCCATTGAATGTCGAGTCTATTAACTTTTCTCAACAATTTGTTCTTTCTCCACTTGGCAGACCCGCCTTAATTCAATGACCTGTTCTGCTCAAAATTGTGCAGGATTCAAATTAGCGCGGGGTATTTACATCAATTACTTTGCGGTGGTATTTATTTTGCTCACTGCACGAAAAATCACAGTAACTACCAGCCGGTATAGGATTGATTCCAACAGGAACTGGATGGATTTCCTGCTGACCGTCATGTGAGCTGATCACTTACCTCCCTGAAAGTAAAATTGAAATAATTCAATTGGCTACAAGGCAAAGGCAACAACTCGATAGCACAAGACTTGTATCACACCAACAGGCGGCTATAGAAAAAATGAGGCTGTGCAAGTGACCAAGATGTGCTTTGATCACTTTCTCCAGACAGGGACAACTCTATTTGGTTATTGCAGATGAGTATTTGATCAAGGACAATTGGAAATCAGTTGTTGTGCAACCAGACAAAAATTTGGGTACATTGTCTCAACCAACCCTTGGCAGCCCATATCACAGCATGACCTCATTTCAGAATTACTGAATTTCAAAATGTATTAGAATACCCTAAATAATAGAGGAAGTACTTACTATTGACAATACAATTGTATCTTTTGTCAAGAAAAATATCAACATTTGATAAGCAACCACTGTAGCACAACCAAAATCTAAAAAAAATTAGCAAATATTACCCTCAAGTTGAAATGAAAAAAATGCAATTCTTTTCTTTTTTGCTTTGAATCATTGCAATGAGCAATCAAATGCAATCAGATGGATAATCTGAGTCTCAAGATAATGAAGAGATGCTTCATACCATCAGACTGATGCCAATAATCAAGGACTACATTGGACAGCAAGTGAAATCAACAACAAATCAAGTCACAGACATCAGCCTCTCATGCCGCAGTATTCAGGACTTCAAAACTGCTATTTGGACCACTTTTCAAACCCGTATACAGCCTGCAGCTATTATTGATGGTAATGTATACTCCAGCAGCAACTCTACACCAACAATTGAGAATATGGATGACTATATTTCATTTAAGCAAAACAATCAAGTCATGAAATTCTCCGAGCTAAGTTCAACATCCCTGCATTCTTTGGCTGCATCTACTACTCCAATTCCAGACACAGTTTTGAAGTATTCTACATCATTATCATCAAAACATCATTGTAACCAATTTGAACAAACAGTTTTGTTGCCAGCCAATCTGGTGCTGCTACTAATTCTATTATTGAAGGAATCCTGGACCAGTTACTGGAAGTGCAGCATAACAGATTCACAAGTGTTGGGGCAAACTGGTGAATTTGGGCATCCTACATTGCTTCCAAGCCAACTCCAAATCATCAAAATTTAATTAATGGCAATCCACCATCATACATGACCCACCTCTTTAAGTCAATTCCATCTCCTGAATCAGCACAACTTGCAAATATTAATAATGAAATGCGTATTTCGCAGAATATTCTTCAAGACCTGGGTGTAAAGGTGAACCTTCTCAAGCAGGATGCTTGGACTTTGATTGCTTGGATTGAATCAATGGAAGCAATAGTCACAACTTATTAAAATATTATACCAGAAATTCAACAAGCATCTGGACCCATTACAAGTTTAGGAGATGCTTTTCAGTCACAAATACAGCAGCAAAATGATGTTGATCATGAAGAATAAAAATAAAAATTATTTTAATTTATTTTTCATTCACTCTTGATTAGAATCAAATCCCATAATCTCTTGCTCCTCATCATCAAATTTTTCTGATTGTGCATCAAAAACACTAGCGACTTTATAACTGCAGTGGTCAAAAATTTTGTTAAAGTTGCAGTTTAAGAAAACACTCATTATTTTTCTCACAAACAAAGACATGCATTGCTTCTTTCCCTCTTCATAATGCTTTTTGAATTTCTGCTTGATTATTCCAAAAAAGTATTTGATTAGATTGAGGAATGGACAGTAAGCTGGCAGAAAAATAGCAATAATTCCAAATGAGTGAAGAGTGTGGACAAGCTTCAAATCTGTGTGTATTTTAGCTCCATCCATTATCCATATTGAGCAATTTCCAGGATACTGCCTGATTTTGCTGTCGTATTCAGCCAACTGCATACAGCAACAATTGCAATTGAATGTTCCTTCTGTTTCAAAATAATCAACAACCCCACAAACTGAAAGAAAAGCAAGATACAAGACTTTTGGCTTTCAAATAAACTTGCCATGATAAACTAGCTTCTTGCTGCAAAGACTGTATCCTCAGTTTCACAACATTCTGCAATTATCAAACAATACTTCATTGAGAAACATGAGATTCAATTTGCACCAGTCAATTGAGTTCAATTCTGTTGCATATCAAACCACATTGTTTATCTGTATTTGTAGTGCATGCCTTTCCAGCACTTTATATGTATATCCAGCTTCGTGTAAACTTTGCCAAACAGTCAGGTTTGTGAGTGGCATTGCAAAATGTATTGTGAATTGTTCTTGGCACTCTTCCAAGAACACTGTTGGTCAGGAACAATAAAAGGTGACAATCCAGATTAGATACATGTCTTTAAACCTCCTTTCTTGCTTGCAGGTTGCTCTTGAAATCTCTCCACCATTCCTGTATTGAGAAACCCATCTGTGAATGGCAGGTACAGACTTACCATAGATGGTTGCAAGCTTTGTCATACTTATTCCTGTGATATAAAAATCCCCAATCACAAGTCAATAACATATGCAACTGATTTGTGATTTTTCATTATAATAATATGAAAAACAATAAAGACACTGGTAGCAATGGAATCTTTGTTTGTTTTTTTGAAAACAGCAAAGGAAACCAAATTCACCTATGTTTTTAATATTTCAAACACCTGTAAATGCAAGGCGCCTTAGCAAACCGTTTTCCCCCAAACCAAAACTTAACAAGCTCTCTTTCAGTGTATCGTTCAACTTTTGTGTAATATACATCATTATTTTATTTGTGTACCAAACCGTCTCATACAACAGATTTGTATCAGAGAAAGATTGAATATTAGCAAGAGAATACTGACATAGACTAAACATGCCAGATTTGACAATACGTGGAAGCATGGGGTGCCACTTGCCTGGTATGCTCACTCTGGAAGCGAAAATGGTCTCTGAAATCATTTGATGAAAAGTGAGCTTCAAATTCAAAAAACAGCCGCTTCCCATCATTATATCTCACGGTTTTTTATCCAAGTGAGTGATAACAATTAATTTTATCACAACTTAAAAACCCAAAAAATAAGTAAAAATTATAAAAAAATCAAAAAAAAAAGAAAAAAATTGAACGATAAAATCAAAATGATGAATCAATGCCAATTTGCGGTGGTGCATACATGAATGCACACATCAATAACCCATAAGCTAACAATAGCATGGATCCCTTAAAGTAGTTACTTTTCCCCTCAATATATAGATATGTCACTGCAAACACACCAAACAGCACTGATATCACATCCCATTGTGGAAATATAAGAGTAAAAGTGTCCTGAATTTTTTGAAAATAAAATTTATTTTAGAAAAAAAAAAAATAATAAGTGAAAAAAATAAGAATTGAATATTTGAAAAACAAACCTTGTTGCTGGTTCCACCACCATTGGAAAAATCTCTCCCAAACACATGGGCTTCTCGGTTAAAAGCCTCGTATATTTTCATAAACATACGAAACGGGATTTTTGGCATACCAGTTGATGCTGCTGTAATGGCATTTAATGACTCAGGAGCACCAGTTTCTCCATGCAAACGCCAAAAATATGAAAAGGCTACCAATGTCGGAATCTGCAATAATGCAACTTGAATAGTGTATGCAGACCCAATCTCCAGAGATAGAGCAATATTCCCTTGCTGTGCAAACGCAATGGCATTATCTATTAGTTTGTATTTTGTTAGTTTTTTTTTGGAAATAGAATAAAGAACTCGCAATAAAAAAATTAAAAAACTCACAAAATTCAGTTACTGTTGGCACAAGCGCAAATAAGGTCAATCCCAAAATTTTTTCATCAATTACCCATTTTCCTGGCTCTCCAGACCCCTCACCATCGCCAGTATCGATTACATTATCAACGCAGTCGATCAACACTTCTGCAATCAAACTGAAGCTCACGGTCGCAAGTAACAGCACCATTGCAGATTTCCATGTTGACCAATTTGGATGGTCATGTCCTCCATGCCCACCACCGCTGTGTTCACCGTCACCACCTCCAGCAGCATGTTCAGCATGAACAGCGCCAGCGCCAATAGCTGAAGTTTTCGCTTTTGCAGCTACACCACTAACGTTTCTTCCTGAAGTATTCGATGAGAAATGCGTCTGTTTTCCTTTGAAACCTCGTTGAGGTAAGCTTGATGAGCTGCTTAGCGCAGAGTCCATCATATTTCCAACGCTTTCACCGCTGTCAGAATCTTCCGTTTCTTCGTCTCCAGTTTCGTACAAAGCAGCATTGTGCCCTAAAGCAGCAGAGACGGGCTTATTGCTGCCACTACTGCCACTAGTGCTCGTAATTGGATTTTGTAATCCAGCTGATTTTATTGCAAACGCAGTTGGATGTAATATACGCGGCTGTGATGGCAGATAAAGTTGTGCAGATGATACAGATGGTCCACTTGTCATTCTTTTCGTGCCACGGTCCTCGTCTGTTGCTTTACTGTTCCCATTAGCATTGACCACTGGCGCCGGCAATATCAAATCTTGAAATGTACTATAAAGTCCCAATCCAGCGCTTGATTGTTGTTGCTGCTGCTGCTGCTGCTGCTGCTGTTGTTGTTGTTGCTGCACAAATTGCTCCGTCAATTTTCCTTTCAGGACACTGCTTTTTGTAGATTCTCGTTGTTGCAGTCCCGGTGACTTCAACGCAGAGATAACTCGCGACTTTGAAAGCAAACGTACGGGTGGAACCACTGTTTGCGGTCGCAGCGCTGGCGAAGGTAGGCTTAGATTCATGATAGATATGGGTGTGGGTCCTGACGAGTTAACTCGTTCAGATTGTAAATTAAAATCGTTGCCTGCCAGAGTTGGCCCGAGACGTTCGCTCAGTAGCATATTTTGAAAACGATACTGTAAAATTTTGAATGTAAAAACAAAAAAACAAAAAGAAAAAAATTGGTTTCCATACTTTGCGTTTTTTTGGTTCTGTAGTGGGATAAATATTTTTCGAGTGTGTTCGCAGCGTGAAAAGCAAACCAATTGCATACATAAGTATTAAAACGGTTGCACAAATGTACATCAATGGCCTTGTGTGAGAAACGTAAATTGGATCTTCAGTTGGGTGAGCTTGATGGTATCGGCATTGGCGACAATTAATTGGTATTTTCGGAGCGTCAAGTTCTATTTTTTTATTTTTTATTTTTTATTTAAATAAAAAGGGGAGAAAACAAAAAATTTATATTAAAAAAAAACAAAAACGAAAGGATCTCACCGAACGGTCCAGGGGTTGGACAATCCGAGCACCGCAGTTCGAAAGTTCCATAAACGCCATGAAAAAATGTTGGTCCAAAAGCACCAAGAACCGCCATAATCAACAACGTGCTCGTGACACCCGCGGATTTCGCATTGAATCGCTGCTCTTTCCTTTTTAACCCTCCAAAAAACATGCTGACTCCTGGCAACGCAAGCAAGCCAGCCATAAAACTGCCAATAATCGATCCTTCAACCATTCTTGTCTTGCCCTCCATCAGAGCCAAGCAGTAGAGTATGATTTCAACAATTGAACCGAATGAAGCGTTTACAACGGCACCAAGAGCTAATGAACCGGTCTGTGCTGTGATTGAAGAAACGGCCATTCCAATCAAGTATGCAAGTGGGACGACAGATAATAAGGCGGAACAAAAAATTACATCGTAACCTCCGATTCCTGTGTAATTCAACAACGGACCCAAATAATAAAAGTTGAAGAAAGTAAAGGCAACAACAGCATTCAAATTGATTAGAATAATATTGATTCCGTCAAAAGTGTACTATGATGTTGTTTTTTTTAACCATGGTTTCGATTAACAAAACCAATCAAAAAAAAAATAATGTTTCGAAGTTAAAAAATAAATGAATGAATCAAACCTTATAATATCTCCAACCCAACGCGTGATTCGAGCAAATAATAACTTTATACTCCTTCTTCTTTTTCTTCTGTACCAAAACTGAGTCCAAGCCATTATTTCCACTAACAACCACATTAGCGGCCACCCCTGCAACTTCCCCATCATTCAAAATGAACTTTTTCCGATCATCTCCCCAACACGCCCGCACGGCTAAACAGCGACGCCGAGTCAGCCTATTGAGCACAGCATAACTTAGGTTCCCCATCGGCAAGCTGAACACCCCAAGATAACAGATTAAACACACAAGTAGATGCATAGGCCCAAGTATTGTGTATGCAAGTAGTCGAAAAAGAAACCCAGCAATGCCGGCTTCGCGTGCTTTTGGCCAGTATTGGTAAATCATCGTCAATATGTTTTTCGATGGTGGTGCAGTGCCAGCTTGTTGGGTGGTCTGAATACGTCGTCGTGGAACGCGTCGGCGGTGAGCTGAAGGATATCCTGTTGAGGTTGCTGAAGCCGGTGCGGCAGCTACAGCGTCGTCGTCGTTTGAATCAACATCGTCAGAATTCGTTGATTCTGAGTCTTCCGAATCAGAGTCCTCGCCGTCCCAAATAACACTTGCCGTATCGAAATCAGATTCGGCATCTGATTGGTTTATGTTGATACTTGTTGATTGTCCGACAGATGAACTTGAACCATATTGTTGATTTCCGAGTAAGGGGGCAGCTTCTGATGTTGAGGATTCGTTTGTGAAATTGCCTGTGGTAGCAGGTGTCGAAATGAAATGACGGGTTGGATGCTTTTTTTTTATGACGAATTTTCCAAATGGATACAGCATATAATTTGAGAAATTGAGAGCAAGCTGTAATGAAAATAATTAACTTTCTTCTTCATCAAGTTTCTGCATATTTTTTTTTTTACCAGGACATATTCCCACACACGTTCCAGTTCAAAGAAAAACACCGCAAACGCTCTGAAAATAAATGAATGGTCTCTCAAAAAAGTTCCGTTTTCAACTTGATGTCTCAAATGATTAATTGAAACGCGTCGAGATCTGAAAATGTTCGCGATGAAAGCCATAAAGTAAAATCCAAGAGATCCAAATAAAGCAACAGGAAACATGAGTAATGCAACGAGAATATAAACCAGCGAGATCCACCATCCAAAAACAACCAGCCATAAAAGGTTTCCGAGATTGAAAAAGCGAGTGATCTTTTTCAGTTGCGGGTCGTTAGGATCTTCGTGAATTGCGGACTCTGTAAGAACATTCACTGAACGATCTTTTTTGTACAAGGCAGGTTTCCATAATTTAAGACCGAAGGGACGCGAAACATTGATAGCCTAAAATAACAATAAATAAAGGTTCACAAAGATAAAATGACTCACATCTTGCAAATCTTTCACAGTAGCATGTTCAGGAACATCGCGAAGAATTCGATCAGCTTCTTCGACAGCTTCTTCTTCCGCTTGTTCCTCATTTTCTACCACATCAACTTCTAGAACCTCGAGATTCTCTGCTTCAACTTCGCTGTCCAGTTCCTGCACATGGACAGTATTTGTGGGAAGGTTTTCTTCGTCGATATTGCCGGCAGCAATCAATTCCGCCCCTGAAGCCTGTGACTCACCAACGGCATCGTCAGCTTCCGAGCCCAGAAAACTTCCGAAGCTGAACCATGACAAATTATTCTGCGTTTGTTGCTGTTGTAGTTGTGGTTGTGGTTGTGCCACCGTACTTGGATTTATAATGCTGTTACTATTACTGCTGTTGTTCGTTGGCAGTGGTGGTTCTCCATCGGTATTCGAAACGCTTGAACGTTGACTCATGCGCGGCCGCGTTGTTTTATCGGAAACTTCATCCGGTCCATCGCCGGTTTGTCCCATGTTTTTTTTTTCTTTGTTTTTGTTGATTTTTCGGCTATTTTCAATTTTTCAGTTTCAGTTTCGTCTGTTTGTTCACGGTGTCACAGAAATAAGATTTCGGCGCCCTTTGTTTCAAGCCGCAAAATCATGTGTTATTATATATAAAAACAACCAAGATTTTATGTACAGTTTCAAACGGAAAAAAAAGAGACAACCCAGTATTGAGGAGGAGATGCTTGTGAATCAATCCAGCATATTCCATCTTGTTGGAGCTTAGTTAAAACAGAATGAACGCGAGAAGGATCCCATCCAAGATTTTGAGTAACCGAATCGAAAGTTACAAAAGAGTCATGTTGGGCAAGAGCAAGAACAATGTCATAATCTTTGTTGAGTTCGCGCGGGATGCTTTGGACCAATTTGTGCGAGCCATACGATACAATTTCGAAACCGTTTCCAAGACAAGCGATAGAGTTGATCGCTTGTATAATATCGTCATCCGAGATTTGTTGAGAATTTGCGATACGGGAAAGGTCCAAAAGGCGTTTGAGTTCTGAAAATTCGATAAGGCCGCCATTGCGATCGCGCGTGGCGATGCAAATTTCTATGTTACGCACGTCAGTTCTTTTCAAAAGAATCGAAATATGGTAGGTGTTTATGGTACCAGCAATCTGGACAGCAAGTTCGTAGTAAAAGTCAGAAACACCTAGCAGCTCGGCCCAGAAGCCCTTCTTTGCTGTGTTTATTGTAAGAAAAGAGCTAAAGAGAAGGAGGCTCACAGGCCAGCGGGTCGACGCCGATGGCCGCGCACATGCTGTGGAAGCGCGCCCGGAAGCGCGGATCGCGACGGATGTCGGCGCTGTGGGCCGCCGCAAAAGCCGTCAGCTGCTGCTTGAACACGCCCAGCTGCGCCGTCAGCTGCGCCACGCGTTCGGCGCTGAGCTCGTCGCCTTTGCGGTCGAAGCGCGCCTTAGACAGAGCCGCCGCCTGAATCCCGCTAATGCCGCCGGTTCTTCTCATTCTGGATCAAATTTGAACAAATGATATGCTCCAGTCCACAATCGAATAAGCTTCTAATTTAAGTTCTTATTCGAATTACACCGATATTGCTGATGTCAGCAGCAGAGGAAGTAGTACGCGCGACCCGAGATCCTCAAGTACATCGCCCTTCAACTCCACAAATCCCAGCACTGCGCAATTTTCGTATGTCCCGACAAAGAGCGCGAAATCTAGACTTGAATCCACGTAGCGCCACAGTGCTTCATTGGGCGCATCGTCGTGGTTTTTTTGACCATTTCGATTATTATTATTGTTGTTATTGATATTGTTGATGGCGTCGCATCTTAGCCGTCCGTAACGCTCGCCAACGCGAGTACAAATACTATTTGCATCTTCGCTAATTTCCGTTGCCCACCGTTCCAGTCCGTACCATGTGCAGCCAAACATGCGTCGCGTGAATTCATTTAGTGCGACCGTTGTATTACTCCTGCTGCTGTTGCTGACGCTGCTGCCGTACTCAATCATGTAGCATCCCCATGTCACAGCTGCAGCTGAAAGCCAGTCACGCTGCTGTTTACTTCTTTCTACCATGAATCCCTGCACAGACGCTTGAAATCCCGCAGGTGTGTCTTCCAGTCGCGTTATCGATCTCACACGCTGTGTATATCGAAAGTACCCAAAAGCCGCAACGCTGAACGAAACAGTGTATCCCAAAAACACTGTTCGTGCTACTCCGATTTTACTCATCCTTTTTTATTTCTTTATTTTTGACAATTTCACTCCTTGCGAAACAAAAAAATCGTCGGCGGAAACTGTGACTTCAGCAGGCAATTCTTCTCATTTTTAAATCACCTATATTATTTTAATTAAAATCTTTTTTTTTTTTTTTTGGATTTAAAAAAAAAAAAAAAAAAAAAGAAGTAAAAGGTTAAAACCTCCAAGAAACATGGTCACTAAAAGCACCCCCAATCAACGGCCCAATAACGGACGAAAGCCCAAAAACAGCACCAATCAATCCTTGATACCTTCCTGTGAAATGGAAAAAAAACAAAAAAAAACAACCAATTTGTCATCAGGCAATTTGATATTAGGACACCAAAATAAGAAAAATTTACCTCTATCCTGCATCGAAACAATATCAGAAATAATAATCAACACCAGCGCAAAGATGCCGCCGCCGCCAACACCCGCAACGGCACGCCCCACAATCAGCATCTCCATTGAAACAGAAACCCCACACAGCAATGACCCAAATTCAAACGAGAGAATCGCAAATAGAAACACAGCTTTGCGTCCAAAGATATCCGCAAACTTGCCATACAGCGTTCCGAGCGGCGCAGCCGTCAATAGATATGCAGATCCTTTATTCACACAAGAAAATGTGAAACAAAAAAAAAAAAATTATTTAAATTAGTCAGGTGACAGAATCTCAGTAAGCGGTTGTGCTTACCAATCCACGGAATCAACTCCTGGTGGCCAAAGTCGGAGACAATTGATTTGAGGGCTGTGGAAACAATCGTCTGGTCCAATGCTGCCAGCATGATTGCAAGGAGTAGGCCAACATACACGAGGATAAACTGCGTCCGGCCGAGCGGGACTTTCACTTCACTGAATGAGTTCTGCTGTTGTTGCTGTTGCTGTTCCGGATCCAATGGTACTGATTCGGATGGAGAATCGGTAGCGTCGGATTTTTGGCCTGCTTTTTGCGGTTCGTCTGCTATAGAGATTGTGTTAACATCCTCGGAACTCGACATTTTTTGATTTTTTTTTATTTTTTTCCATGTGGCCAAATTTTCATTTTATATTCATATCAAATCAAATCAATATGAAGTGTCGTGGGTCTCTTGATTTTGTCACAGATTTCAAATACCTTCAAAAATTTTTCTTGTTCACCGATAGGAAATTAAGGTTCGACTCTGCGTCTATTGACCTTCCAGTGCTCAATTAATCATTTGTTAAAAAACCGGAGGAGCAGCACACACTCTTATGCAAGCACATGCGGCATTTTTTTTATTTATCTCGGGCAAATCTAACAACAATGACAGCGTGGCTTCTGCAATTTGGTTTTCTTTGAAAGAAGATGGTAACTTGGATAGTAGTGTGGAAAAAGAGATACACATTGTCAAAAAATGAAA
>JADGJH010001245.1:0-11075 GCA_027596945.1 Physocladia obscura
TCATTAAACTTTTTTGATGAATAGAGTGGCCTACTAATAGGCAATACTCAATTAAGAAGATATTCAAAGCAACAAGTCGAATCAAAAGAGCTGAAAATGTGCTATTATTCCATTAGTTGCTGCATGCAAAAACTTTTACTTGAGTGGCACATCCCAGAAATGAAGTTGTTAAAGGATTTATTTTTAAGAATGGAGAAATTTAATGTTCTGCCTTTGTTTCACAAATTCAAAAAGAAAGAAATTTACTATTATTGGAAATTGTCTAAATGAGACACAAATTTGAATATTTGTTTAAAAGCTCTATTCTTAGAAAAATAAACAAGAAAATTTAACCAAAATTAAATTAATGTGCTCAGGAAAACAGTTTAAAGTGAATCCACAGGTGCAGGATTAACAAAGCTCCCTAATTTTTGCTTGTTTCTTGCCAGATGAACTGAATGAAGTAACAATATTTACTCTACAACAACTCATAGATGGTGAATCATCCTGAAACAAAATTGAAATACCAGTTACAGTAAGTTCAGCCAAAACTAAGTAACAAAAAAGCAGTGGTATGGCTTTCACATTTGAATTCTCTCTCAACAAATGAATTTTCCATGTTGTCACTAACACAGCCATGTTTGCTTTCTGGAGATGTTTGTATTGTGTTTGGGGTTGTGGAAGATTTGTATTTGGATGACAGTGGCAATTCAGTAATGATTTCTGAATTGCCACAAATTCCCCAAATCTTCACAAATCCCAAACCAAACTCCCATCCCAGATATAATAAATTATCTAGTAATAAACATACTTATACAATGAAACAAGAACAATTGATTCAATTTTAATAAAGGACCTCCCAAAAGCCAAATTTCTGTAAATAAATTTGGTGCTGCCTCAACTGTTGAATAAGTTGCTGCTACTTTCTGTTAGATTTAAGAAAGAACATGTTATACAAGCTGAATAAATAGTAAATAATATTTAATATAGAATTGGAAATAGAAATATTATTTATTAGATAACTGTGAAAGAATATAAAGTTCATTTCATTCACAGCAGAATTCAAGAATGGGGATTAAATGTTCTAACTTTGTCTTTCACATTTGAACATTTTCTTTTCTTGAGAAATTGATTATTAATCAATATTGAGGCATTTAAAAATATTTCTATTCTTAGAAATAAATAATAAGATTCTAAAACTAAATTATACTTTATTGTGTCAATTCCACTAGTTCAAGTGAATCTGCCTTCATGGGATTCAATATTTTCCACTCTGGGTGCCAACACAAAACTGTTCTAATCACAGGGGCCAATACTTGTTGCCAGCCAAAATCATCATTGCAAGTTGCAGTAAAAGGAATGACCAAGTTGCAATTACCACAATCAAAACTATACACCCATTACAAATATAATTTTCCACTTGAATTGGCTATCAAATCTGTTCAGGCTTTTAACTCTGTCTTTCTTAAGAACCACACAGCTCCACATTTTTATCAGCAATACTAGCATGGTGTCTTGCCCCAAATTTTACACTGAAGATGGTAGAATTATGTCTTACGAAGACTTTTTACTTATTTTTTCAACCATCTAGTATATTTTCCTTTTTTTTTTTTTTGCTTATCCTTCCAAACACATGTATTATTATACATTACGATGCTTAATTTTTTAAACGCAGGTAGTATTTTTTTTTTTTTTTTGAATGAAAAATGATTGATGTTGAATTTTTTTCAGGTTGGCAAAACCAACCTTGTACACTAGGGCCCTGACGCATAATTCAATTCCTTTTGATTATTGCTGAAACATAATAACAGCTTCGTTTTCCATACGATAACTCCAATCTTCGTCTGATCTTGAGATTCGATGCACTGGGTATCGTTCAATAATCACTCCTTCATCGGAAAGTTTCCAAGTCATCGAATGGCCCGGAAAGTGCATAGTGGAAGAATACGTCATATTTGGCTTAAGAACAATTAACGCGCTTGTTTCGTTCAAATCATCAATATGGTTGAAAATTTTGAAATTGAGAGCCCATATACAACCACACAGTTCTGACAATGTCAGCTTTGTTCGTGTAGCGTCAAGTTCAGCAATGACGTACGATGCTTTCCATTTGGATTTCCATACTATCCCGTGTTGCGACGGTGCATGCGTCGGCAAAGTTTGCGAAAGGACCGATCGCATTTCGTCTCTGGAACAAGGCTGAAACGAATCTGGTGGCACAGAAAGTTAGCGGTGAAAGTAATAGGATGGGAGAACAGAAATGGGACATGGGCGATATGTAACCTCCTTCAGTTACCGTTGTTGACGCATTCCTTGCTGTCAACACGACAGTAATATCTGCATCCGTTAGAAGATGAGCAAGGCTGGAATAATCAACAAGTGGATGCAGATTTAGAGTAATGTTCCTTTTTTTCAGCCAGTGTACGTGGCACAATTTCTTCCACACCAGTTCGTCATTTGCAAGAATGTTCCATTGCTGGCTGACAACAGCACATTGACAGAGCGTTTTCGGATCTGCTCTTGATTTCGACAAGGGTTACAAGCTTCAAAAAAAAACAGTTTGTGCAGATTTTCGTTACCAGCGATGGCGTTGAACACCTTCAATGCAACCTCTCGCGGAAGACTTGAAAAATTCTGCATCTATCTTGTATTTGAAATACCGTTCAATTACTGATTAAAAAAGATTGAATTAAAAAAATAAAAAAGAATTCTGATCAAAACCCAATATTTTATTTTTCAAGTCGAATACAAGATAGCATGTCCGTTCTGCATTGAAAAGCTCCAGTCTTTGTTGCGACTAACGACAAGCTCTGGATAACTTTCTACTTGCACATCATTTGCATAGAATCGCCACTTCATTGAATGACCCGGCGCAATCATTGCGGATTCGTAAGTGTAGTCTGGATTGAATTTGGCATACATGCTTTCCTGTTCTGGCGGCCATTGCTTGAATCGAATTAGCCAATTCACGCCACACAGTTCTTCTTTAGTAAGAATAACCCGCTTGGCGTCCAACTCTGCAACTATGAACGATGCTTTCCATTTTGATCGCCAAATAATTCCTTGTTGCGGCGGTGAATGTTTCGGAAGAGTAGAAACAAGTTTGGATATCAAATCACTCTTGTCAAACAGCCCTGTTTATAGTACCAAATTCAGCCACAAACACAAATATGCATATTATTTACCGGTTATATCAACTTTCCGGACTGCTAGTACCCCCTTGATCTCTTTGACAGTCAACGATCCCGCCAAACTGGTGTAATCAACTCGCGGATGAAGATCATGCTTGATGTGTTTCATGCGTGACCAACGCAGTCCACACATGTTGCGCCAAATTACTTCGTCGTTGGCGAGAGAGTTCCAAGTTCGTGACAGTAGTGTGCATCTTGAAAGTGTTTTCGGTCCTATTCTTCTTTCCAGCTCAAAATATGCATGCATATGGGAGACAGGTAAGATCGAAAATCAGTGACAGAGTGCCTACCTCTCAGATATCCTAGAATCTTGATGCTAAGTTCACGAGGTAGATTTTCCAAAATATCCATTTGTTTCTATTTTTTTTTTTCTTTTTTTTTGCAATTTCAAATGTGTTTTCTCACAAATTTTCCAGAGATTTCCTCGACAATTGAAGGAGGATCGTGATGCTGAAACACGAAACAAAATTAAGTATTCCCAAACTCAATCCGCGAAATTCACGATCAAGTTATCCAACCCTTGAGACACAGCCATACAACAAAAAACCTTGTTGTAAATCATGTTCAAAAAAGTCTTTTCGAATACGTAAATGGCCACAAAATATTATTTTAAAGGCCATCGCTTTTATTTTCCTTTTCCCGTTCTCGCGGGCATCGGAATCGCAACCATCGACGTGCCAACTTGATCAGAACCGATTCATTAATCGTAGAATTTCTATACCACTACGACTGTCTTCACCTGAGTCAACAAACACATCTACAATACAAATTCCATTTCGCAAACGGCCTGAAAACAATAGCTTACCAACTATAAATTTTTATGTGCCGATTCCGGAGATTTCGTTAACATGGGCTGCACTTGTTTCGACCCTGATTATGTCACTTGAAGAATTTCAAAATGTTTTTCCGACAGCGTGGATAAATTTATCAGTTTCTGTTATAGGAAATAGTTCGTTTGCAATTTCTGCTGCAGAAAATGCGGCAATAAATGGAAGTGTGGCTGGATTTATTGGTATTGCTGAAATTTTTTAGCGAATCGACACATAATTTTGTTTCCTGACATAATAAATATTTTATTCAGGGGATGCAACATACTTTGAAACTGTAGATATTGCTAATCGATTCAATATCCCTATTTGCGAAGGATTGGGTACTTCCGGATTTTTTTTCTCATAACTTGCTTTAATCAAAAAATATTATCACTACAGACGATCGAGATACTTTATCTGACCACAACGCCTATCCAATGTTTTTTCGAACAATTCCGTCAGTATCGAATCAAATAAATGCTATTCTCAGTTTTATACTATCTCAAGGATGGACCAATATTGTGATCGTAACATCTGCAAACTTCTCAGGTATAAATGTATTCGAGCTGCAAAAATAATGCAAAACAAATCTTCTAACAAAAACAAAAACAAAACAGGCATAAATACATTTTTTATCAACTCAGTCAATATTCAAAAAGTTTATGCTCTTCAAAGTCCTTTAAATCTGACAGAGTGCACTTCTGTAGCCACTAGAGTCGCCTCCAGTATTATTCCAGGATCTATAATAGTATATTTCGGAGTTCCTAACGACATAAATGCAACTTGCTTTAAAACTATAAGCGCCACCGTATCTTACAATAATGGATATTCATGGATCATTGATGATGAAACATCAAATAAAATAAGTGTTTCTATTTCTAGTCTCGAAGGAATTTTTGGATTTACTATCCGAGAAGGAAATGGAAATGCATATGAAGCATTCTTGAACAATTGGAGAAACAGCTCTTATCAACGCAGGTTAAAAACTTCAGTTCTTTAATTTTTTTTATTAACCATACGGCTTTTTCTTGTTTTATTTTTACAAGATATCCATATATTTCAAGCTTCAGTGTTCCGCCACAAGGATTTATGTGATTCATTTTTCAATTTTATTTACTGACTAACATGCTCAACTGATCTTTTTATTTCATTCAAAGGTTTTATCGAACTTGCTTGCAATTGATGCTAGTGGGATATGCGAAAATTATTTCATCAAACAAGTCAACAGTTAAAGCATTGTCACAAGGTTTTAATAGTGGGTGGACAAGTTCCGTCTCTGTGCCAGGATCATTTCAATTTGAAGACATCAGCACTGTAACAGGAAATGTACAATTTTTGAATGGAACTGGCGATAGAAAAGGGTTTGAGCTATTTTTGCTGTTGTTTCACTCTTTGTTTTTCTTTGAGGAATCTGAATATTGACTGTATTAGCACAGATTTTTCGTTATAAAATATTATAATGGGTCAAATGCTGTAACTATCGGAAATTTCAATGAATCAGAAAATCTTTCAATCGACAATCTCTTGTTGAGTAATCTTGGATGGACTAAACCCAAAGGTGAGTAATTTCGCAAAAAAAAAATTATAATAATAAAATATTTAAAAAAAAAAATTTGAAAAACTACAAAACAGGGCCCGTTTCAGCATCAGAAAAAATTTCTTTTGATCTTGCGATAGCTATTTCTATAATCGGAACGTTGGTTGCTGTGATGCTGCTGTACAGCTTGCATTACTTTTACAAGAAGTACAGAAAAAATGAACACAAATCATTTTATTTAGATTTCGGGCAAGATGCACAAAATTCTAATCAAACTGGAATACTAAGTGTACATCATCTTTTTTTTGTAAAAATTATTAAATTATTTTCTAGATAACAGGAACAGGGCAGCAAGCACTTGGTATTCTCAGGAGAATGAAGCATTCAGATCAACCGACTTTGACTAAAGTTGAAATTGATATCATCACCGATGCATTAACATCAGGAGATAATACAGCATATAATCCGCAATTTGATGTTTCTCGTAAAAGCGGTTCGGCTATGGTTGACCATGAATTGCAAGAATTTTTAATGAGTACAATGCTTGCTCAGACGAAAAGAAATACTGGTGAAGCCAGTAGTTTGGCGACACCTTTCGCTACACGAGATAGTGCTCAAATTTCTGAACATTTGAAGCCAGAAATGAGACGCAAAAAGTCTGTATTTCAAGGCATCACGGGATTGGTGTCAATGCAAGTTAAGCGGCCAGGATCTGTTAATAGTGACGTTGGTAGATCTTCTTCACCTGCTCTTCCGTCACCAGTGAGCAATGAAATAGAGCCGGTTTTTTCTCCACCAAGTCAGCGAAACCATTCATTACACGGCAATTTAGCAAAGACCTCAATAATGAAACAAACCAATGATAGTGAAGATAATACCACGAACTATTCGCGCACCTTTAATGACTGTGGAAACATTCCATCGCCTGCAACGGGGAGGACTCGATTGGCAAAAGCTCATACAGTTAATTCAAAAAAATATCGAGCGGCTTCCATGAACTCACATGAAGGATCTTCGGGCCTTCCTTCAGGTCCAGTATCAATACATCGACGAATATCAGCATTTGCGCAAGCATTTACGCATCAAACATCAAATTTAAATGCTCCTCAGCCAAGTGCACAACTTCAATCGTTCAAAGAAGATGATAGTTTGCTTGAGTTGGTAGTTTCTATTCCAGATATAAATAAGAAATATGAAGATTTCGATGTTTTATTGAAACCAGCTGTTGATGTCGGAATGATCAATTCAAAATCAGTTTTTGACTATCTAAGCAAAACTTACCTTACTTGGAACATCGGTATCCTGTCTTAATTTTTAACGAAACACTATTTATTTAGTTATATATTAGATATGTTTCGTGTTTGTAAACTCTCTGAAGGGCATCCATTATATTTCAGTGGAGTATGGCTTATTGAAAAGACTGATCTTTTACAAAAGTTTAGGATTGACAATGAGAAGTTCAAGAAATGGCTTTTGGTAAGTTTTATTTGATATTTCATTTTCATTTTGCTCAAAACCTGCTAGCTGATGGAGTCTGAGTATCGTCCATTACCTTATCATAACTGTATTCATGCGTCAGACGTTCTTCAGTCTTTCAACTTTATTGCTTTCAATGGCCATTGGGCATCTAAATTTACACCTATTGAGAAATTATCTGGGATTGTAGCAGCAATTGGACATGATATAGATCACCCAGTAAGTTTTCAGTGATAAAATATTTTTTAAACGCTATTTGCAGGGATTATCAAATCAGTTTCTTGTTAAAGCACGAGATCCTATAGCAATAATGTATTCCGATGCTTCCGTGAATGAGTTTCATCATTCAGCCCACATGTTTACCAAAACATTGGCATCACCTTTCAATATATTTTCAGAGCTTTCAAGTGATGAATTCGAGGAAATGCGGCGAGTTATTGTCAAATTAATTTTGGCGACAGATATGGGAAAAGTAAAAGAAAAAAAGCAAAAAAATATATATTGCCACTCTGAGAAATCAAATAATAAGACGAACACAGCACTTCGAAATTCTCTCGAAATTCCAATCAAAAATTGAGGCTCCTGGTTTTCAAGCTCTGGAAACTCAAGAAAATCGGCTAATGGTTTTAGAATTAGCACTTAAGTGTTCTGATTTGAGTAATCCATCAAAGCCTTACGAAGTTTCAATTCAATGGTCACAGTGTGTAATGGAAGGTTTGAAAGCTTGTCTCCTTTTTGCTTTGTTGTTTTTGAAGAGGATACTGCAGAATTTTACAGACAAGGCGATCGCGAAAAAGCACTGGGACTACCTGTCAGTAACTTTATGGACAGAAGCAATCCAAACGTAGCGAAATGTCAAGTGAGCTTCTTTTTTTTTATAATGATTTCTGTGATTTTCTTACTAAAAAAATTCAATAGCTTGGGTTTATAGACTTTCTCGTGGCACCTTTGTTTGCTACTTGGGCGACTTTTAACCGAGATGACATTAACAATGTCATTATGAAGACCAATATCGCTCACAATCGAAAATTATGGCAGTGCGTTGTCGCTCAAAACGATGCACCTTCAACCAAACCTGTTGGGGCACCGTCAACTGGCCATAGCAAAAGCCTGTCTTCTTTTGCATCTTCACTTTTGTCAATTACTTCCACTCCTGCAGTTCCCAATGTTCCAGAGATATTTGTCATGAAAACTTCTGTTGGGTCTGATGTAGTTGCAATTGATAATAAAGTTTTCAAATAAATTAACACACACACACACACATACACACACTCAAATCCACACGCACAAACATATTTGACAAATTTTGAGCAAGAGTCTTTTTTCAAAAATAGTTTACTCCTTCAATCCTGAACCACTTTTTTCACCACTTTTCATATCAGAAGCCTTTTTGATGGTGCTAGTAATGGTGATGACCGACAATGGTCAATTGATTCCACGTTCTCTTCAACATCAATAATTCTCGATTTGGTATTTTTGCACAACAGCAGCAAAAATACAAGAACGTCGCTAGGGATCTCATTTGAAAAACACACTCAAATTATATCTTATTTTCTTTTTCTTCAATCACTTCCTCCTGCACAACACGCACAAAATTTTTCCCACAAAGTTTTTGTCTTTAATTTTTGCGCTTTCTTTGAAGCACCTTTTTCTTCTTTTTTACTTGCTTCCTTGTTACCTTTTGGCGCTTCGGATTCTTTTTCAGCTGGTTGATTTTGTGATACCACAATATTATTTGATTTTCCGCCATTTTCTTTAATTACTGATGATCTCGCTGCTGTACGTTCATTTGGAACCAACGATTCACGGTTATCATTCTTTTGAATTAAGTTAGTAGCATTTACAGGTACTGGAATCTGGGATGACGGAATTTCGCCAGTTTCATTCGCGACAGGTGTGAGACCTTCTGCAGTTGATTGATGCGCAATAGCTGCTGTTGACGCTTCTGGCTTTTTTGACTCGCGTTGCCGCTCTTTTTTATTTTTCTGATGATCTAATTCAATCATCCAATCATACACTCCATCGTCAATAAATCCATTTTTGGCAAGAACTTTTGCAGAGTTAATAAAATTTACAGATAATTTTTTTCTCACCTTTGTTAAGTAAACCCCTCAAATACTCATAGTCTGGCTCAGCATCAAATTTGAGGTCCCGAACATAGTTCTGGTAAACACTAAATTCATCTGGAAGACTTTCGCATAGCTCTTTGATTGGTGTAGATTGCTTTTTTTCGCCGATTTTTTCATATTTTTGCTTATTTGTTGCTGCTTTGAGACCTTGCCACGGAAGTGAACCTCTCAAAAAATAAAAAAACACATGCCCAAGAGCTTCCAAGTCATCCCTTCGAGATTGCTCTTTGATTATAATTGAGAGTTTTTTCAATAACTAAAAATGTTCTTTTTATTTTTATTTGTTTACCTCGTCCAAGGTGAGTGTTAATACTCATATAACGAGCTGTTCCGCTTAAACTCTTTTTTTCACGATAGGGTATGTGCGCTTTTGTTTTAGGGTCACGGTATTGTTTTGCCATTCCAAAATCAACCATATACACCATTGAAGCAGAGTGAGGATGGCTGGCACTGTGAGACTGCAATATCGGAGTCAGTTCTATTCGTTTGTTCGTTTATATTTTTTTATTATTAATTTTTCAATAACAGAAACGAATTATGTCGCTAGTTATTATATCTTAGTTTTAATTTCTTCCTTCGGCACTCACCGTGTCGAGACAGCCTGCCAATTAGAAAATTATCAGGCTTAATATCACGATAAATCAAATTTTTCTCATGAAGAGTTTGTGCACGCGTAATCTGATCAATGTATGCTCAACAAAATGAAACTGACTATAAAATGAAAAATTAATCACCATTTGTTTTGCAACCATACAGACAGTTTTGATAGAGAATTTGCGATGGCACAAGTCAAACATGTCTTCAAGTGACGGGCCAAGTAAGTCAATACAGAGAACATTATGCAATCCTTCTTGTCCAAAATAGTAAGCTGAAGGAATTCCGATGCTATTTGCTAATAATCTGTAGGTCTTATATTCGTCACGTAGCTGCGGTGCGTCACTTTTACGGGGTTCGAATTTGATAGCAATTGGAACATTGTTAAGCATATTCAATCCTTTAATCATTAATCGTTTTAAAGAAATTCCAATTTGTGAATGTTTTTAGTTTTTTTTTAACCTTCATAGATTACGCCGAATGATCCCTCACCAATCTTTTTTCCGACTTTGTAGTGAGTTCCGATAATATTTGCAGAAGATAAACTACTTTTTGAAGATGTTTTTGTTTCTGTTTTTAATCCACTCGTTTGACCTTGTATGGTTGGAGCTTTTTGTGTCGGGGATTTGTCGCCATTATTTTTGGAGGCTTGTTTAGATTTTGAAGGCCGTTGGTCAACACTGTTTCTTTTACTAGTGTTTTCATCTTCGCTTGCAATATCCCTTGTTGCCTTTACTTTGGAGGTACGCAACTTTTCTGAGGGAATTGGTTGATCCGGAGTCTCTTTTTTAGGTGAACTCCCCTGTTGCCGTGAAGAAACAGCCGAAATACGTATATGTGGAGATGGGCCAGTTTCTTTGTCGTCAGATGGAGAACTTGCTGCAGCTCCTCGACTGGTAAGCGGCATTGTTGAAACTGTTGGCGAAATCACGGAAGATGTGGTTGTAATTATAATTTGCGCCCGTTTTTTTTCGTTCTCTTCTTCTCCCGTTTGATTGCGTTGTTGTTGAAGATATTGCTGCTGATGTTCGTCTGATATTGGATTTTTTGAGTCTTTTTTTGGCGTTTCTTGCTGTTCAGCAAAGCGTGCGGGTTCTGCAAGTTCGGTTTCGGGTTGCGTTCCTGCCATCTAATCTCAGAAAGATGTGATTTGCAGTGAGCGATTATTCGATATTCTATTTTTCTGGCGTCTTAGGTTCCGAAGACTGTGCTGGAAACAGTTATTTTGTTTTTCACCTTTCTTCCTTTTGCTAATCGCATTGTTCAAAAAAAAAAAAAAAATCATAACACCCATGACACAAAATTTTACAGAACACGTTCAGCCAATCCATCAAATCCAACCTGTGCACATTTGGCAGTG
>JADGJH010001248.1:0-11065 GCA_027596945.1 Physocladia obscura
CTATTTTTGGTGAATTATTCAACAGTTGCCTTTGTGGCCTTTAATTTCTATTGAACAGCTATTTCCACCGAGTGGGAACACGTTTTGGTGGATTTGATGGGACTCATTCAATTTTTTGTATTTACGCACAGAGCTGCATATTCAGCCTACTCCTATTTTAGTAATACCTTTCTTTAAACTACAAGACCAGAAAAACTTTTCAAGTTTTCCACAATGTTAACCTACAAATTTGAACCCCAAATTGAGATACACTGCAATGTGTATTTGATTGCTGGTATTGTTTTGAAAGAGGTAAAAGATTAACTGTGTTTTTTTAATAAATATAAAAAGTCCCGAAATTACGCAGCAAAAACAGAAGTAACAGAAAAGCAAAACAAAAAAGTCCAAACATACGGAAACAAGAAACAAAGAAAGACACAGAAAAAAATAAAAGGAGAAAAGAAAATAGTGGATAAAGCATGTCAATATACAAAGGTAATAAAGAGAGAAAAATAACCAACGGCGAAAACACGATTTTTAGAAACGGTTCTAATTTCAATCGCACCTATCCGGATTCAGATACATTTTTTCGGTTATGTAAGAACTTTGTTGTCTCTTTTGTGAACACCAAGATGGTATCTGTTTTTTTGGTTTAGAATAAAAGAAATAAAAAATGTAAGGCATCATACTTGAGTCCTGTTTTACTCGCATACTTTTTGTCACACCCAGGATGAAGACATTCATAATGAACATCGCCACTGGGCTTTCGACCTCCTTTCTTGGGTTTTCTTGCCTCCACCAAATTCAACGACTGTAGGGTTAAACTTTCCGTATCTTCAACGACTTTATGTTCAATCTTTTCATCCTCATCTTCTTCAACGCGGGTGGATTTTGTCATTAAAACATCAGTATCCATTGTTAATGAAGGAAATGAGTTGCATTGGGAACTGATAAAATCAGGAATAAAGTTTGCGTTAAATTTTAACGGCGACGGCATAATTGAAGATAAGCCGTCACCAGGTGTATTCCAACCCAGCATGTCCAACGGGTTATTAATCTCATTCAAGAATGCCAGATCATCTGAATTTGACATGATGGAGTCAAAAAACATGTCATCAACAGTGGATGCTGAAGACGATGGGCCTTCAACCACAGAATTGCTTTCATCTCCAAAGTCAAATTTAATCAAATCTGTCCATGCGTGACTATCACTACTGCTGCTACTGCTGCTGCTACTGCTGGATTGAAGTTTTGCCAACGGCCCACGTTCAAGAAAGTTTGCCGAATCCACACGGTCTGCAGGCGCATCAGAAGATGACGGAGTTCCAATCATCATCATGACATATTGCATAACTTCATCGTCACATGCTTCACTGGTCAAAAGAGCCAAAGTATTGGAGTTTTCACTAGTTATATTTGGTCCTTGGTCGCTCTCACCAAAAATACTGGTAGCAGTATCTCCCAATACATCCAAAAATGCGTTTGCGAAGGAATTTCCCACTTTCTCTCCGGCTACAACGGGTACTGGCGTCTTTAACCCTTCCAAAGCCTGAGTTGGAGTAAAAATCTCAGCGCGACAATTCTCTGAAATCAGATTTAACTTTGAGGTGTCATCAGCTGTCTCACTGGAATCTTGCATCTCCATATCTTCGTTTCGCTTCGGTTTTCGACGGCGACTCGTTAAATTTGAAATCCGAGTGACTTTTTTCTTGAGACAAACAAGACTACTGTCATCTGAGCCGGTAGCAACAACGTCAGAGTCGACTGTGGATTCACGCATCTTCAAAATGCGTAAAGCATCTGCAGCCGCTGTAACAACCATCATTTTCTTGTCTTTCGCAATTGTTTTCTTACTGATTTTCAAATTCTTTCCACTGACGACAGTGGCGCTGCTTGCAACACTTGTGATACTTAATCGTCTCTGCCTTCCAGTCTCGCTGTTGGTACTGCTACTATCGCCTTCGCCACCCAAAATCATTGAATTCAGACCACCAAAAATCAGCTTCGTATTTTTCTTTCTCAAGGATGGAGGCGTACGTTCCCCGAGATTTTCTCGTAGATTTTTCTTGCTGCTGCGTTGACGTTGTGCTGCAACAACTCTGTCAAAACCGTCAAATATAGATCCAAGCCTCTTTTCACCTTCTTCAAAATGATTCCCATAAATGGTACTGCTGCCGTCAGTGTTTACATGTCCGTGTTGTTCTCTCCGCTTGTGCGGCATACTCGCTTGGCCGGCGGCACGTGATGATGTTGCCTTGACAGGTGTAAGTTCTCCAATGTGAGCAGAAATGGAGGGAACAGCGACGGCTGTAGTTATATTTTTCCTTGGCGAGAAAAGCTTTGCAGTTTCTGATGCGCTTGGAATTGGTGTCCATGAAATCACGTCGTCTAGCGATGGAACACATCGCGAAAGTGGAGATGTGAGTGGAGTGGCGACGCGGGTTCTTGATTCTTGTATTGAATATGTGGTGATGGTGTTGGCAAAAAGCATGTCTGTTACGGCCCGGGCAAATACTTCCCGAGAACACATTTTTGGCGATGGAGCTGCATTAAGATGGGCCTGTGCATTATGAGCTTGAAACTCAGTGAAGGTGAAAGTACTATTGCAGCAGCTAATTTCTTTCGGGGGTTTGAACTTGTGTGGAAGCGGAACTACTGGAACGGATGCTGTAAACGGAATATAGAGAGCTTTCGGAATATTTTGCCGGACCGGAGTAGGACTAAATGGGGTATTATGGAAAAAATACACGTTTAGGATCGTTTTTTATTATTTTTTTGAGGAGAGTTTTGTAAACAAAGAGGCATTTTCGGACAAGTCACCTCTTTTGGCGAGGTGCATTGCGCAGAGAAACTGCAGGGGTAAATTCTGGCCGAGGTTGAGATTTTGATGCCGATTTCAAGTCTAGAACGCATGATCGTGAATTGTTTGTCGACCGGCTGCGGCTGAAGTCAGTTGTTGGCGTCGGTGATGATGCCCTTGGTTTCGGTGGAGACATTAATTTTTTTCTTGAGGCAATAGAAACAAATCTAGACAGTATATCTATCGAAAGTAAGGAGCTGGAAGTATTTGGGATTTAACCGTCGCGTTTTTACGGTTTTCTTTTTGTTTCTGCCGGTGAGTGGGAATTTGCTAAAATCGGACGAGTCAAAGCAGCCAAAAGTCACAAAGACCGGGGCGACGGACGGTAGGCGCGAGATAGCAGGGAGAAATAATAGAAGGATACTGTTGCGGAAGCATTAGATTCAAACGGCACAAGAGCAGGAAAGATCCATGGTTTCCTTGCTGTCGAAATTCTCCGACATAGCATCACTTATGCATGGAGCGAATGGCAGACTATCGCGGAAGACTCACCGACTCTGATGCTCAAACGATCGGCCGATGCGTGATTGTTGTAAATAAAAGTGGATAAATCCAATCCCTCTCGGTTGTTCGGTGAGTTTCGTGTTTGAGGCAAATGGCAAAAAGATGTCCGGGATTCTTTGAAGTTGTTTGGCACTGAGACGAAACTGAGACTCGATGCTGACCCTTCGCGTTCGTTTGCTCCGAAAACCAACTGGCAATGCTTGCTTAAAACAATACTAAATAAATAAACTAAGCGCCCAATTTCTCTTTGCTTGTCAGGGCCTTGTTCAAAACAAATAAACATGACCAAGCCCCCTTATATTACAAAAAACCCTTTGAAAAACCCAGCAATTAATTGCTCATCATGCACTGACGTGTCACAGAAGACAGTTTTTCGAAGGCACGTGATTGATTCTCTCTTTTTTTATTTTACTGCAGACAGGTAAATTCTCAAATCCCCAATGCCAAAAAAATCGTCGTATAATAATGGACAAGAGACTACGGTCAATTACGATTATACAAAAACAAATAAATAAAGGAGAAACGTAAAATGCTATTAATTGAGTTAATTTCACATTTACGATGCATTCAAAAATATGTAACTGCAGTTTGAGTTCGTCAATTTCTGCTACTGAATTCTCTGACATTCTTGTCTTGTAATCTGCAAAAGCGCAGTATTTTCATCATGGATGAACGTATTGATAGCATTAACTACTATATCACTCACAGCAGTCACTGGACAAGCTACAAACCACTGTTTTCGCTGCCAGTAGGATCAAAAACATACATTTTTTTTCCAGTCACCACACGTCCAAACTTCGTGAGTGAACCCAAAAGTTTTTTTGTGAACTAACGAGCTGAAGATAAAAGCACCACAAATTTTGTGAGTGCCGCTTTGCTGCTTTTTCTAACGATGAAGAAGTTAATGCGAAGGAATTCTTGGTCGAGATTTGATGGAATTTTGTCAGTGGAACTAGCGATTTTGCAGAATTCAAGAGACTTTGAAGACACATGCAGAGTGAAATTTCGACAGAATACTGCTTGTGATGGCGTTACTTGGTAGTTACGCCTCCCATGAATTTCTTGGCACTATGTTTGGGGAAGGATGGAATTATTTGATGTTCGAGAACGCAAGGGATTATGAACAGCTGATTTCAAATAGTCTCGTCTTCTTTGAAATTCCTCGAATACTTACCGTTATACTTCACTTGAATCTGAATTTTTTTTTTTTTTGATTGACGAGAAAGTTGAACCCATTTATTTGACAAAAATTTTCACAAAATGTTTCCTTTCTCCTTCAACAACTATATAGGACCTTTTATTAGCATGTTCAAGCAGAAACAGCATGTTTCAAAACTTTAAGCTACCTTGATCCTTCACCAGTATCACCACTTTGAAGAACAACATCGCAAAGGCTCCCAGCGTATGTCAAATCATTTCCAGAGACCTTCAGTGCCAAGTTGATGGCAGCCACGCCAGTCATTTCCACGACAAACATTGGTATCAACCCAAGAATTTCACGAGGATAATCTGATTTCGAACAAGTAGATGTGTCACTAATTGTGCTGAATCTAATCCGTGAATTCTTTGAACTTACTAACTCCTCTATTGAGTATGGAAATCCAGCTGCGACAGGCAACCCGTCTACCGTAGCTGGTCCAGCAACATACAGCATGCGATACTGATTTGGAGTATCAAATATGTAAAGTCGGTTGCCAAAAACTACAATAGTACATGTTGTCAACTTTACATGGGATTTGTCCGCTATTTTGATATCGGATTTCGCAAAGATTTTCGGAAAAAACGTGCTCTTTGGCTTTGACAAATTCTTGCTACTGATTTCTTTTGCATGCATCGCATTGCATAGAATAGAGCCATGTATTGTGGATTCATTTGCCAAGACAGTTTTCAGTGAAGCGAAAACAGACGGATAATCAAATATTTGTTTTGGCGCAAATTCGAAAAACTCAGTCTGTATTGCCGTGTGGGCTAAGAATGGTCTTGCAGCATAAGATTTTCCCTGTGATTGCAGCAACGATAATTGTGTGAATAATTATGGGGTCAAGGTTCGACTTGAAACAGTCGAAACTCCGCAGAACAACACCCAAAGTCAAATTCTTGGCTGTTTCTGACGGATTGCGGAATTGGCGTATTACTGTTACTCCGCGAAAAACAGTTTTCGGGTGTCTCCATTGAGAGTATTTGGTTTGGTGAATCAATATTAAATTAGAAAAGCTTCGAGAATTTAGCGTGTTGTTGTGTGAACCAATAGCAGTGCCGCATTCACTCTGCCGTGGCCGAAGTTTTTCTGTGTACTTGTTGAACGCGCGCTACTGTAATTCAGCAGCTGCAATTCCCGGGCTTCTAGCACGCGGACTTCGACCTGTCAACTTCAATTGTAGATTTTCGTATCCGATATCCAGACTAGAAAAATGTCCTGAACTTTGCCGTATGTTTCAATTTGTGGAGATTCCATTCGATTTTGATGTGGTTTAACAATGTGTCAGGTTTGGTGCGTCTTTTTTTCTTAATTCAAGGTCACAATGACAATATTTATCTTTTTTCAGTTATTATAGTGATCCAAATTCTGACAGTAAAGTAACTTCCCAGGTTCTCAGCACAGACTTAAATGCCGAAGAATTATTTATCTAAAAGAAATTTGCCAGCATATTTTAATGATCGAATAACTTCAACTTTAACTCCGCCTCCTGAATGTGATTTCATTCAGCATTTTTCCAAGTGGCAAGAACGAAATTACACAAGTACAGCTGTTGTTTTATCATGAAAAATTATTATGAGAACTACTTAATAACAAACAAAGCAGTAGAGGGAAAGGCGGAGCAAAAACTGTACATATGCAAAAAATGTGAAGCTGCTCAACGCACTCAACGCACTTATACGGAAGAAAAAAAAAGGAAAAAAAAGGAAGGAAGGGAGAGGCAAAGATAAATGAAGCCTGCACTGAATCAAACAGTCTTAATAGCATCCCTCAAACAACGCAACCACTCCATCATAGCATCTGCAGAATCAAGTTTAATCATCCAAGTATCATCTGCATCCGCATCGAAGTCAAATCCATCGACTTGAAGCACAAAAATTCCGTCCTCTGCAACATGCACAGACGATTGATGACCGCCGTTGTACAAACGCAACGCGGCTATTGGAAGTAGCGAGTTTGCGGGCTCGGTGGCCAGAAACAGCGAAGATGCTGAGTTTGCAAGGTCGACGGTTTTGGGATCTTGGACGAGAGTGGGTAAAGAGAGAGGGCCTATGGCGGAGGCGCGTGCGATGGACTCGTCAGAGAGATTTAAAAGAGACTGAGCGGCGTGGGCATTGTATAGAGCCAGAATTGGGGCTGTGGTGATGGGACCAGTGGAAGTAGAAGTGAGAGAAACAGTTGGTGTATCAAGAAGGGCAGCAAAAAAAAAGAGCTGATCTTGGTTATGGTTGTCGTTGATGCGCCAGACAAATCCAGCTTTGACTTCATGCTTGTGGTGGTATTTTTGGTAGTTGCTGTTGGTGTGTTGGTGGGATAAGGCAATTGCTTTGGCAAGAGATGGCAGCGAGGGCCGGCGAATGTGAAAATTGAAGCTGGGAGAAACGTAGATGTAATTTGCATAGTTATAGGAGGGACTATGAGGGCTGAGAGGGTGGAGGGTTTGAGGGTGCGGGTTCGGAGAGCGGGAATGAGCAACAAGAGACGGGTGTCTGCGGGGTGCAGAGGACGAAGTAGAAGAAAGCGAACGCGATAGAGGAATATAATGGTGGTTATTACTGCTAATATTGTTATTGTTGCTGCTGTTGTTATTGCTGGTTGCAATATAGTTTGACGACGCGTTTGAAAGTTTTCTACCTCTGCCATTTTCGCTTGAAGATATCTCGGACGGGGCGGGCGACACAGGACTGAGCAAGCCAGGCGACTGCGGCACCGGAAACAGAGATACTGACGGCGATATCGCTAGCGACGATGATCGCGGCGGATGCACGAGGATGCCAACGCGTGTACTTGCATTAGCATTCACATTTCCATTCGATGCGTTGCTTCTTTGACTGTAGCTGCGACTGTCCATGCGAGTGTGGTCAGTGTGATGAATGCCGTTGTAACCAGTGGGATTGAA
Source organism: Physocladia obscura (assembly GCA_027596945.1). Lineage (NCBI taxonomy): Eukaryota > Fungi > Chytridiomycota > Chytridiomycetes > Chytridiales > Chytriomycetaceae > Physocladia > Physocladia obscura. The sequence continues at coordinate 7,441 of JADGJH010001248.1, forward strand.
GTGGTTTTGATCGGTGTGATCGGTGTGATCAACGTGATCTTGGCTGTGCTTATCCACCACGATATTCACTCCGTGCGGCTTCTTGTTCCGCTTCAGTGGTTGAGTTGAGCTGCGCCCATTTCTTACCAATAACCCTTCTTGATTTATCACGCTTGCTGTTGCTGTTGTTGCTGAATCTGGCATTGTAGTGTGCTTGGCTTTTTTTTTCTGTGATTTGAAAGCATCTGCAGTCTTAACCACGAAAATTTCAGAGAATCACTGCGATCAATCAAAGCATTCGAAAGAAATTAAACACAATCGAAGAAGCTGTGCTGCAGTTTACGCCACATTTTGCAAAAGCTTTATCTTCAATTCCATATTCTTTTGCCATGGAGAACCTGGCAAAAGCAAATCATCCATAATTTTTTTTGCATTTCTTCTCTTCAAATTCTTTCAGTCCGTTCTTCGAAAATTCGTGAGATAATGCATTAAAATTGTTAACAAGATACACGCAATTTAGATTAAATACTATTGAGTATTTCGTTTTATGAATGCATACTCACATACTCATCTTATTTCTAATGTGAACAAAGTACATATACTATATGGACAAATTGAAAGTAAAATGTGCAATCTTGTATCAGAGCAAGTTTTTTGTTTTTGTCAGCATAAGACACACAACTGGAATCAAAAAACCTGGCGCTAATTTGCACGTGATGCTGTCAAACCCTTAATCCGAAAGAAAACATGGAAAACAACGAAATTGAGAGGAATATTAGTAACAGCAACAGCAGAAGCAATCACGAAGATGTGTTTCTGCTGGACTTGCAGGACGCCGATAGTTTTGCGCGAGCGTTGAAGCGGCTGTCGCGAGGATCAATAGCAAGCAGCACCAGTATCCGAAAAGGCAAGAACAACAACAATAACAACAATAACAACAAAAACAACAACAACAACTTGCCGTCTCCAACGGCAATGCCAACCGCATCTGTGCGGCTTCTTCTTCCGCTGACGCCGTCGTCTGCTTCGCCCGCCTCTTCAACGCCAAACATCCAATACCGCGCCGTATCAGCAGACCCGCGCATGTCCCTGTCCGAACGCGTATCTGAACATGTATCTTTATCCGAAAGAATGTCTTTATCCGAACGCGATCCACGCTCGGATATTGTGCGTTCACCATTGCCTCCTATCCCGCCTTCCCGCCAATCCGTCCGTTTAACTCTTCTCGCGTCGGTCGACAACGAGAATGACAAGCTGCGTCACACCCCCAGGTATCGTTCCAGCTCTATATCGAGTAGCAATAGTGACAACGATTCTGTTGGGGATAATAATAATGATGATGATGAAGTTGACAACAACATCAAAATCATTAATGATGATCACAACCAAAATTTTGTGGATCAAATTTTCTCTCTCAAATCCCAGTCGTCAACTACAACTGCTACCTCTTTTGTTTCGCAATCGCGGTTGTCAACTCCTCTGCCTTCACAGCCGCCGTTAAGTCAACTGAAATTCGGCATTGTTCGCTCAGACGTTCAACAGCAATTTCCGCAAAGAAGTCCGCTTTCTCATCCTTCTCTTTCATCTGCGCCATTATTTTCCCCGCGCCGCCTTTCATGGTTTAATTTGCACCCCCAACAACTACAACATCAAAATCTCCCATCAAGTGCTACCAGCACTTACAAGCCGCAGCAACCTCCCAACCACATTTGGACGAAATCCGTAATTGTATTGACACCGTCAGTTTTATCCCTCTATCCATATATACTCGAAAATTTTATCGATACCTTGGTACTGCCAAACTCTGATCATCTTGATGATCGATATGACTTCGTGCCTGGAATGACAGGACCATTTGCTCATAACCAATCCACTGCGCGGTTTTGTGCACGTGTTTTAGATGACGTGCCGTATTCGGTATTGCATTTGGATCCAAATAACACTGTTGTTGAAAAATATCCGCTGAGAAATTTCAGAAACGATGTAAATGGTGATGGCTATGAAGATGACGATGATATGGGAGACGAAAATGGGAGTGGCAGCGGCAGTGGAGAATGGGTTGTGAAAGTTACGGGGCTTATTGGGGAGCGACAGAAACGGCGGAGTGGATCTGTAATTTCTTTGTGGCTGCGAAACCAACAGCTGGGAGATGAAATTGAATGGGTCAAAAGCGTTTTGTATTTTCGGGTTTCTGATCAGCAAGATGCTGAAGACTGGTGTGATGATGTGATAGAGATGATAACCAAAACACAAATTTTGCAAGATTTTTCGTTTCTTTAAAGTGGTCATATATGTAATATTATTTTTTTCTCCATTCTTTAAATCACAAAAATTTATCAAATAAATGAATATAACTATATGTATAGCATCTCTACATTACTGTTCTTTTTTGGTTTATGTTTTTGGTATTTATTGAAGCCAGGATAAATTCGTACTTGTGCATTTTTTATTTCAATCAAGCAGATTTTTTATAGTAAACACTTGACATAGTTGTGCTTGTAACTTTTTCTTCCACAAATGACACCATATAGAGGTCAACTTTGATTCGTTTGATCAATGTTTTTCAGTCTTATCCTTTTTGAGCTCCACAATTGTCCCTTCAAGTTTTGTGAACTTAGTGACAATTCTTTCGCTTGATCATCAACAATTAAAAAATTTAAGGAAAAAAATTGGAAGCTCATTCCTCCATGCCATGAAATTCAAAAAGCCCAAACAAATCTTCTTGCCAGTAGTCAATTGCACCAGTAGATCCACCAAGATATTCCAAATGCTTTGGCTATCTTGCTCAAGTAAATGCCCAAAGATTATCAGATTTTTGTGGTGAGGTGATGATACCAAACACAGAGTACTTTGAATTTTCTAACATATGCTAAGATTGTTAAAGTTGGCAGTGTGATTTCTTTCAGTGATGTTGTAGTAAAATTGCTGTGAATAGCTGGGGAACAGGCCTAAGGTTCCAGTGAGTTAAAGAATAGAACATTTTGCTGGTAGCTGTAATGGCTTGAGTCAACTAATTCAGTACTAGGGATCTCAAAACTAAATGACAAGAGTTTGAGATAGTAGTATGAGGTTTAGTTGGGTTTGAAGTTTAAAACTTAAAATATAACTTTGTTTTTATTTGATAAGACGAATAATAAAGAAAAGAGTTGGGTTTAAGTAGTTTTAGAGGTGAAAAGAAAAAGAATAACAGATGATTAGAAAGAATCATTGTTGGAAAGCAGTTGGAAATCACCTGAATTGTTTTTGAGTTCTTGAAGTTAATAGAAGTTGAGAAATTTCTAGAAAATTTTTCAAGAAAAATTATATTAGCAATCTAATTTATAACAGATGGTTAATTTTCTTGTTTCAAATATTGGCAGTTACTGGTGCCAGCGGTAACTTGATTTGCAATTGCAAGGAAGTCAAAGTTTTGGTTGGAAGCAACAGTTTGTATAAAAAAGAGTTCAAAAAAAGGAGTAAGGTTACTTGACTTGTCAATTACTGCTACAGAAGCTAATTGAGCAAACAGAGACTGCTAATTAGTAAAAATGTAAACTGAAAATAAACTAATCTTCTCCAGGAAGATAAAATTTGTTGAAATCTGCATTACTCTGTGGTGGAGTGCATGAGATAAAACCCAAAATATACCCTAACATCATTTTATTCC
>JADGJH010001249.1:0-11061 GCA_027596945.1 Physocladia obscura
AGGAATTCTAAGAACTTCATGTGGTCTCACAGTGAATTCTCACAAGGAATTCCATTTTGCAAAATCTCTCCAATATTGATTTTGATCACAGATACAAAGCAAGCAATCTTATCTCTGTCACTTCCCATAAGATTAATCTTAAGCAAATATTAGCCATCATTTGAAGGTAGAAACCAGTGGTTGGGAAAGCAATACGTATGGTTACTAAATAAATTCTTTCCTCATCAATTTGTTTCGAAAAAAAGTATATTCCGATTGTTTTACATGTGCAATTTCTCCATTGTGACTTTCACAAGATATGTTTTCATCTACATAAAAATATATGGAAAATTGGCAGTGTATGTGCTTGAATTTGAATCGAATTTTCCGTTTGTGCCTCCAACCTAACTGAAACTTTTCAAATGGTAGATGGAAATCTGCATATTTGCAAAGTAGAAAAATAGATCAAATGCGAGCGGAACGACCATATACAATCTACGAATCTTTCAAAATCCAGCAAATTTTCCGAAATGTGCTTCATCCCACAACCGAATTTGTTGCGCCATTCTTTGTATAAACTAAAAAACAAAATAAGCAGATTTTCTTTTGATCCTCCAGGGTTATTTGAGACATCTGATACTAATGCAAAGTCTTTGATTTGTGTTTTGAATCAATTATTTTTTGGGGCAAATTTAATTTTTTTTTTTTTTTTTTTTGTTGAAGAGAAATAAAATAACCTCTCAGCTTGCGGCAAACGCAGGCGTGACTGCTGCTTTGGCGTTGGGAAAGAAGGTTTTTTGCTCAGCAGCGTTAATGTTTTTTTATTGCAAATTTGCAACTCAGAGCAAATTTCTTGAAAGTTTGATTGGCAATAGATTGTCTTCGATGAGCGGCAACTCAACCGGCTATCAAACAACAGGCTGGCTACTTCAATACAAATGGAGCTCAATCGACTATGCCACTTGGGTTTACTTGATAATTTAATTTTTTAGCCTATTTATAATGTAATTGCTTTTCAGGACGCGTTTCTCTTATACCAACTTTATTTTGCGTTTGTTCTCCTGAACGAAACCTTTCTAAACTATAAGCTCACAGCAGCTTGGATTGTCGTCTTTGTTGCAATAGTTGCAAATATTATTGGACCAATTTCAAACTTCTTTCTTTTAGACTGCCTTACATTTGGAAACGCTGGACATAACACAACGTTGTGCTCAAAAAAAATGCACGCAGCTTACTTTTTCAACATACTTTGCTTCATCTCTGGATTTTCTTTACTTTTTGTTCGCAAACTCAAAATTGCGCCAGATAGGATTTTTTTTGTCGGGGCGATGGATCTTTTTGTCCTTCTTCTTTGTTTCTCTCTGAATCTTGCTGCAAATATTCCGTGCATATATGGAGAAACTCTTGCTTTTTGCTTTTCCGATGATATTTTTCAAAGCATTGCCGCAGGCATCTCATTTTTGTATTTCGAAGTTTGGTTCTCAATATTAATCATGCGGAGAAATACCCAAGGAATCACTAAATGGGAGGCTTGGCAACTATCTGCACTAACAGGTTTTATGTCAGTCATTTATATTTCTGGGAGTATTTCTTTTAAAACGTGAGTGATTTTTCATTTTTCTGGATACCAACCTATTGAAGGCAGATGGGGCGGAAATTTCTACACGAATATTCTTTGGAATATGTTTGTAACTTTGTTCTTACTCTTCTCTTGACTAAAATGAGACAATACAGGGGTTACTGCTTATTTCCTCTGTACTGCGTTGACACTTTTCTGTCTCCAAAGTTTCTCAAGCTTATGACTAATCAGGATGCTATTCCCTCTTCTAAGCTTGCTGGAAGCGAAATTCAATATTCAGGTGGGGATAGAAATTCAAGCTATGCTCAAAGAATTACAAAAAGCTGATAATTATATTCACTGATTAAATTTTGCTTGTCTGAACTTCTTTGATAATCAAATTTTGTGTTGTGGTTCCAAAGAGCCCCTTTCCATCGAAAACTTCGCTTAACGTCACACCACTGCCAGATTCATTCACTCTTGTCCTCGAGCGAAAGCAGACCCATCTACCGCCCTTTTCGTCCTCTGATCCTTCCGGTTCACGTAAAAAGCTGAATGTATAGTCTATGTTTGAATACAAATATTTGCCCCATTCAAGCACAGGACTTGCGCCAGAGCTGGCGTCACCTAGAGCAATCACAACGTCGCGTAGTTTAAGCGGAACTACAACACCGGTTTGTTTGTCATGTAACAACGCGACTTTGTCTGCAGAACGGCCATACCACTTGACTGGGGAAATGCGGTTTTTCGATAGCTCTCCTTCAGCGCCAAAAAATCCACCGTCTCCGTCAAATGCAAAGTCCATTGCGGTTAAAAAGCTTAGGTACTTCTGTTTCGGTTTTTGCTTGACAAAGATCTCATCAATTTGTGAGGAAGAAAGGACGGCCGGAACCGTGGAAGATATGTCTGCAGCGTGCGATATTTCAGCAATCGATGCAAGATGCGAGTTTGAAGGGTTTTTGCGGAGAAGAAGGCCTTCGGCACGGGCTAACAGTTTGTTGCCGCTGATATCAGTGGCAACTACTTGGAGAGCTTTAGTCGAGCGCGTTTCATGGATAGATGAAACAGTAATTTTCAGAGCGCTTGCAACCGGTAATGGCCTGTAAAGACTCACGGAAATCTTAGCCAAAAAGAATGCTTCAGATTCAAGTTCATTCGCTTTTTCCCGCATAAGGTGCGCCATTAACGCCGATGGTGGACCTCCATGCTGTGATTCTTTTGACCACGGACCTATTGTTAGCTTTGTTGGCTGGAAAACTTCTTTTGACTCGCGTTCGAATAGAAACATGTTTTGTTCTTGGAAATTTTGTCTCCATGTGAAAGATTTTTTCAGTTTTGGTTTGTCATTTGTCATCCTGATGACATAAGTCCAGAGCTTCCTTTTCGTGATTGATTAATCCACAAACTTGACGGAAAAATCTGTTACACTACCGTTTATGAAAAACGTGAGGCAACAGAACTTCACTGAGAAAGTAACTTCACATATTAAAAAACTGGAGAATTCGAATATTTCAAATAATTTTAAGCTTGAATACACCTGTTTACATCTTTCAAAGAATTTAGATTTTAAATCATCATGCAGGGATTGCTTTGCCTATTGTTTTTCAGCACACAGTTAATTGAAATAACAAATATCGAAAGAAAAAAAAAAGAACCTCAACAATTGCCTTGCAAAACTCTGTGATTGACTTAGTATACCATCTTCGCGGCGAAATAAAATATTCATACAATTTAAGATGCCTGCCTTGTCAATGCGTACTGCAGAATCGCCTGAGAATTTAATGTATTTGTCAGGAAACAATGGGAAAGAGAGGGAAATAAGATGGAGCGCAATAAACCTTTCAAATTCAACGCATTCTGCAGTAGCGAAAGCGCTGGCAAAGATGTCTGAGCATGACCACCGTTTAACCACTAAATATGCCGAAAATTCCAAAAAACGATGGACAATTTTGATACACAAATGATACGAAGGGAATTGTTGTGAGCACCCGAAATAGATGACTTTGAGCTCTTGCTGGGGTTTCTATCGTCACTGCTACTGCTGCTATTGTTTAATCCGGAGTTAATCGGTGTTGTGTTTGGCGAATGAATTTATGGGATTCTTGTCGTGTCGGTGTTATTGTGAATTATAACTGCGTAGTTGATTATCACTAGCACTACAAATACACCAAAAACAAGAACAAAGAAAACAATTTCTTCAACGACGTTCATTAATTTGCAAAAAACAACAACCAGAATTTTAAATTAACTACGGGTAACAACAAAATATGGTCAGAAATTCTAAAAAGAAGAGTGATCAGAAAACAAAACAAAAAACAAGAAAACAAAAAAAAACAAAAAGAAACTGGAATTTAAAAGTTTGAAGATCTGTTTTGATACTTGCGCAGGAACTGAGCCTATCGAAATGGATTCCACAGCACCCACAGCATTAATATCGGACAATAACAACAATGTATCCGCGCAAACATCTAATATTTGTTTAAAAACTTGGAAAGTTATCAAATATTCTTGCATATTTCTGACCTGTGTGGCCAATATTCATAGTTGCCGATATTCACCGTTCATAAATTTGTAAAGTTAACCCTAAAAAAATTGGTCCAGAAAAAAGAAAACAAAAACAGAATAATTCCAAAAAATTTTTTTTTCCAAAGGGTACTTTTTAATCCACATGGCGACCAAAAAACTAACAAAACTAAAAATATGTACTCTTTTCGCTTTTTTCGACGACACCTATGACCACCAGGTATACCCACTGCTGCGCGTTGTGGCAAGAGGAACTAATAACTTTCGGATCATATTAGCGCATGGAATAGCGGCGCAGACAGTAATTAGGTCATCTATGTCACTCAAAAGTAGTATTGGAATTTTAATGCCAGGCATTTATTGTAAGCATGTGGTAAAACTCGAAAACAAATCGGAAGCCAAACTTTCGATGTGACACGACTTTGATTATTTTTGTCAATCCTGAATTATAATTAAATTTTTTTTTTGAAGGTGAATTTAGTGTTTTATACAGTTGTGCCACAAATTCATAGAATTTTTTTGCATCTTTTTGCGACTAGATTAATAGCAACAATTCCACCATCGGGAAAATTCAACCTTTATTTGTTATTTTTCATCGGGGCAACATAATTTAGGGTCTGTATGCTTCTGTCTTAATATGCGAGCCCGGGATCTTCTGGAGAATAGCGAGCCAGAAGGAGTTGGTCGAAAATCCGGAAGGAAAACCGAATAATTGTGTTTGACTTTCGTGCCGTCAAATACGCCTATCAATACAGTGTCGGCAGCGAATGTCAGCGCTACAAATCCGATACAAAAAAGTACCCATAATATCAAAACTACCGACAGTATTGTGACGACAAGTTCAGCTCCTTTGGATTCTTAGACCTCCATCTGGGCCAATCAATTCTTTGACTAACTCTGTCACTTGATGATGTAGTTCTACATCTCCAAGAGATTTGTTGAAACCTATATAAAAATATTTAAAATAAAATAAATAAGAATACATTTTTATTTTTTTGTGTTTTGTCGTTTAAACACTAGAAACGCAACACACGCGGTTGCAACAACTGTAAAAAGACGGCGAAATATTTGGCCTTCAATTGTTGATCCGGAGTTTGCCAGATGCAGTCTCACAAATCTGTAAAAATACGAAAACTTGCCACGCAGACTGTTGTCGTCGTTTGGTTGTTTTGTAGTGCCAGTAGCAGTAGTAGTAACGGCAGACGATGCAGTGATTATTCGAATCGGTGAAGAAGCTCTCGATATTGTTGCCGTAGGTGTAGCTATATTTTTTGGCGGTTCGGGTTCTGATTGAGTTGGTCGATGTTGCTTTGTGTTTGTTGTTGTGGTTTTTGATGGCCGCTTTGGTTTGAAATATACTGGATGTTGAGTTGTTGGCTTTTTTGATATATGAGAGGTATTGGTAATTGCGAGTTTTCCGCGCAAATGAGGAGGGAAAGACTCATGCGCCTTTTTTTCATATGTAAATAAGTTAATTCTTATAATATTAACTTACTTCTAATACTGCTTTGACAAATTCCAAAACAGGTTTAGGAAACCAACGTTTCGGGAAAAATAGACCTTCGAACCACCCAATATGGCCACCGCGTTCAGTTGTTGCGAGAATTATGTTTGGGTTTGCTAAAACATCAGAGACTGGAATGCATTTTCTGGCCGCAATTGGGTCATTAACGTCATTCAACAGCAACGTTGGGATTGCTACGTCTGGAATAAATTGTGCCGATGATCCCATTCGATAATACTCACTTACGCTGCGGAATCCAAAAACGCGTCGTGTGACAGCTTCATCAAAGTCAGGTAGAAATTTGCTTGCTAGTATTTTCGATGATGATACAGTTGCACTGAACGAGGGATGGTCTGGATTTTTTTCGAATAGATTGCGATGTCTGTATAAAAAATAAGCAAAGCAAAGCAAATATAATATGTGAACACGAGCGCAATTGGAAATCAAACATAAGTAAATAACATTAAATTACTTTGCGAAAATAGAAATCAGGCTTTTTGTCATGACGCGAGAATACAATTCTTTTCCCAACCAAGTATTGTGCAAAAAGCTCAAGCCCATATTCAAATCAAACGGATTTGCTATCGACACGCACGCGACCAGTGGTGAATTCGTTGAATCTTCGCCAACGCACTTCAATAAAATATTAGCTCCCAAACTCCAACCAATTCCAATCAAAGGTGCCGTTGGGTTTTCTGCTTGAATTTTTTTCGTCAATAGACGCACGTCGTTTGTCCAGGATCCTGAATATAGCTGCGGAGTCGCAATTTCCATGCCGCCGCAGCCACGGTAATTCAAGGCAGCGACGCGGTAGCCAAGTTTTAGTGCTTCGGGAACGAGATCGCAAATATACGTTTCGCGGGATCCACCGGCGAGACCGTGCAGAAGAATCAAGATTGGCTTTTATTTGTGAAATTTAGGAAGACTTTAAATACGAATAAAACGGAGTTTTTTCATACCGAAGATTGAGCAAGGTCTCTATAATTTTTTGGTGCCCAATCAATGGCGACGAGGCCACCGTCAGGCAAGTCGCAGATTTCCCTGATGGGTCAGCAAGAATTCAAAAAAGTATTTATTTGTCAGCAAGGTCAAAAGAAGTATAAACAACGGCACCTGTCGTAATCAACGCGCAGCTCAGGAAATTTTGAAATGAGGCCGGCGTAGACAGTCTGGGCGTGACCGGTAGGCAGCCAGAGCGTTGGACGAAAAGAACCGCGAGCAAGGGACGGGCATTTTGCGCGAACAAGACTGGCCAACGCAGTCTTTTCCACACGCGTTTTTTGCGCATTGAACGAAGAAAGAAGAACAGTTTCTTTGGCGTGGATGAGCCGTACTTTCGACTCAAGACTCACTGTAATAATTATAGCAAAAAGCACCAATGTCACAACGCCAAATAGTGCTGGAAAACGGACAGCGCCATCGTACACGACTTTTTCGATACTGGGTGACAGGGCGCTTGCATTGCGCAACCAGTTGGCCACTTGGTTCACTGTGTCAGTGTGCCCAAACAATCCATTGACATCAACAGGCAATGTCATCAGTTTTTGGCAGTTCCGAAAAACAGAAACGTCAGATGAACTTTGCCAGCCTTGACGATATTGAGGCGCTGGCCTTGTCGCGCATGGACAGAAACACGCGACACTATTACGAAAGCGGAGCAATCGACGAGAAAACAATGGCCGCAAACCGCGCCGATTTCGACCGGTTTCTTCTGCGGCCAAGAGTTTTGCGCAATGTTTCGAACATCGACTTGTCTACCACGGTTCTCAGCTGTCGCGTCGCGTGGCCCGTTGCCTTTGCCCCATCAGCAATGCACGGGCTGGCCCATCCCGATGCCGAACTTGGCTCTGCTGCGGGTAACATCCAAGTATTTGTATGCTTGTGTGAGTTACTCTGACTCAGTCATCTTGTTGATGAATAGCTGCGAAGAATACAAATACTCTCATGACACTTTCCAGCTATTCAACAACGACTCTTGAAGATGTAATTGCCGCGCCATCAAAGAATATTCGCGAGACCCCGTTCTGGCTGCAGTTGTACGTACACACCGACCGCACAATCTCGGAAACCCTACTGAAACGCGCCGAAGCCGCAGGCTATAAAGCTCTTGCATTGACCGTCGATGCTCCCGTCCTTGGTCGGCGCCTCAACGATCTGCGCTTCAAATTTGCAATGCCAAAACACCTTAAACTCAAAAACTTTGCGCCCGAACAAGGCGTCATGACTGCGTCCGAACGGAACGCCAATCCCGATGCCAGCCGCTCGCAAAAGGGGTCGAAAGCGGATGCCGCGTTGACTTGGCGTGATATCGCTTGGCTCAGAGGGGTTACTACTATGAAGATTGTTTTGAAGGGCATCATGACACCCGAAGATGCGATACTTGCCTGTGAGTACGGTGTCGACGGCATTATTGTAAGTAACCATGGCGGTCGGCAGCTTGACTCCTCGCCCAGCTCTATCTCTGTTCTAGAGGAGATTGTTGCAGTTGTTGATTCGTTTCCTGGGAATGGAAAAGCAAAGCCAGAGGTTTACATGGACGGTGGTATCCGGAGAGGCACAGATGTTGTCAAGGCGCTTGCGCTTGGAGCAAAAGTTGTATTTATTGGGAGACCTGTGCTTTATGGGCTTGCTGTCGGAGGTTCTGCTGGTGTTGAGGCGGTTGTTTCAGTGTTAACTGAGGAGATCAAGGTTGCAATGGCTCTGTGTGGTGTTACTAATATCGAACAGCTTCGGCGCGAAAAATGCGTTGTCAAAAGAAGTTCGTTATAATAAATTTTTGGCTTGCCAAGGTTTTTTAAATCTCAGCTTTTCTCCTTGAAATTTTCGAATTTTCAGAATTCAAGGGACTGGAAAATTTTAAACTATAAAATAAATGAAAACACGAGAAAACAAAAAGCATCTATGGAAAGAATTGTTGCCACTACAGCCTCGTCCACAGTCAAAGTCTGTCTTGACAGCAAAGACGTCCAGATTGAAGCTCCGTTTTCAAATAGAATATGTCCTCCATCAATAACAACGACTAATCACCTAGAAGGAAATATGGACAATATTTTATCGGGGCTTGTTGAATTTTCCGTGACTGCTGATTTTGCAATCAAGGTCACTATTACTGTTGTTGGTTAGTGAAAATGAATTTTTCACCTTGTCAATGGGCAACAAATTAAAATGATTTTTATTCCTTGCTTCTGACACAGGAACAATGTTTGTCAATTCGCATAAACTTGCACTCGGTTGGATAAGGGGTGGATCGGCGCAAATGAGGTCTGCAAAAGCGAAAGCTGCGGAACCGATTGACCAAAAAATATACATCAATTCCGTCACTGTTTGGAAAAGGGAGGTTGGAATTCTTGGTTATGATGACGATACTATTTCTATGACTGAATTTTATGTAAATTTTTCATTATAATGCTGATTATTTGTTTTTTATTGTAGTTAAAAACAAACAAACACAGAGCATTCCATTTTCAATCACTATTCCAGAGAAATGCCCTGCTTCGATTGTCACGGATTTCTACTCAGTGAAATACACAGCAACAGCAACAGTTTCGGCGATTGCCGCCCCTTCGTCGTCGCTGTCCACAAATACGTTGGTGCTTGCCACGAGCGACTTGGTCTCATTTTTTGTCCACAGTGTTAGGTCCAAACAAACTTTGCAAGACTCGCGAGCTGTTGTTGCGAGTGAGAAATCAATTGATCAGTTCATTAACTTGTCAGTCAAAACGAGCAGGGACGAAGTTGTTATGCGAAGATATGGTGGTTATGGCAGTGAAGACGAGTATCTAGATTTAGATATTTTGATTGATTTGAGTGCGGATGTAGAGAGAGTGGAAGATATTGAAGCTGTTTGGAAGCAGAATACTGAATTTAGGTGAAGTTCTTTAGTTTTGTATAGGTATGTGTGATTTATAACTTATTGTTGTTTTTTTCTCTGTGTGTGGTTCGAATTTTAGATTTATTTCGTTGAAAGAAGACATGGAAAATAAAACAATGGTAACTGTCTCGTTTTCCTCATAATTTCGATACATTAATTTATTTTTTCTCCTTTGAAAAAAATCAATCAATCATGTAGCTGCGAGAAAAAGGAAAAGTCGAACATGTCCGTCGAATTGGTGAACAAGTGTCGCTCCATATTCCAATCAATACCAAGACTTTTGTGAAAGCGATTGCCGCGCATAGTCTTGTTCACAAGCGAAGTTCACCTCAAGATTTGAGAATTTCGATTTCCGGTGAGCCCTCGAGCATTTATGCTGATCGCAACCGATATTTTCCGAAAAGCGCAGGTGTACAGCGAGCAATTGATGCCATCGGCGCTGTCAAAAGAAAAGGATCTTTATCTAACGTTACAATGGAGTATTCGGCCGAAATCGATCCGCTTGAAAAGAGTTCTGAGAAACCTGAACCTTCAGGGCCATTGTTGTTTATGCGTAAACTCTTGTCGATAGGCATTGCTGAAATTCGAGAAAAAAAACAAACTCCGATAACATCACAATCCAACCATCATGGTTCAAAATCCACCCGTCCGTCAATCCTCCAGACCGATTTGTACTACTTGAAAGACGAAAGTAACTCAAGGAACAGAACTTTACAGGTGAATTTGAATGTTCCGTTGCGGCCAAAAGATACTGTTGCGATGGTAGATCGTAGGCCGTTTTCGCGATTGCATGACGTTGTTAGGACGCATTATGTTGTGTTGAGAGTTAAATATTTGGTGAAAAAAGATTGCGTTATTGGACAACTTCGACATGATCGTTATGTGGAGGTTGCTGTACCCATAAGACTTGTTGTGGGACGAGAATAGTTGTTTTGCATTCATTGTTTTTATTTTATTTTTCTCAACATCAACAATAGAGTCTCTTGCATTTTAAAAAATTTTTATTGAAAATATTTGATGGCTATATTGATACTTTTATTTTGTCATTTCCTCAAAAAATTTCTTTGGTACAGTTTAACAATTTTTCCTCAACCAAAATTTTCTTCTGAGTGAAGAATAAACTAATTCTTAACTTGAGTTATAATTCATCAAATGCTTTATGTATTGTTTGAGGGTTTTTGTCACCTGAATTTTACAAAATTTTATGACAAACATAAGAACAGAATTTGTCCCAGAAACAGAAGTAATCATTTCTCTAGGCAAAGAAAAAAAATAATTAGAATGAATGTACTTCTGGCTGTCAGTGTTCTTGCCAAATACAGTTGCTAAATCAAAATGTGTGGCACAAACTATTACTGCGACGACTTTTTCCACTATATATTATGGAGTTTTTATCACAGACTTCTCTTGTTGCAGCAACAACATCAGAAATCATTACAGCATCTGTTATGCCAACAGGATCAACAGCTACAGTCTGCAACTTCTGGAACTGCAACTACAACTGCCACTGCAACCAATACTACCTCTATTTTGCTGCTGACTGCTCCTACTGTTGAAACACACAATAAATACTCTAAATATACATTTACATTTATAATTTGCTATTTACAATATACTTTATTTTGC
>JADGJH010001250.1:0-11057 GCA_027596945.1 Physocladia obscura
TATATATATATATGGAAAAAAACATGAATCGCATTATCTCAGACATACCAAAAATTGCAATTATTGGCGGAGGACCAGGTGGCTTGACCCTTGGCGCTCTTCTCCAGAAACATAGCATCCCATTCATTATTTACGAGTTACGTCGAAAACCAACGGATGAAGATTTAGCGAAAGTATCTGGATCTCTGGACCTTCACGAAGGAACGGGATTAGCCGCGATTCGCGAAATCGGAATTCACGATGAGTTTGAAAGTCTCATTGGCGAATGTGCAGCGACCATGAAAATCGTAGACAAGGACGGAAACGTGTTATATGATGAAGCTCAAGATATTACGTACATTGAAAGAAACCGGCCAGAAATTTCGCGTAATAATCTTACAAAACTTCTTGTATCGCAAATTCCACCGGATAGAATCAAGTGGAATCACAAATTGCAAGGCGCCGAACGCGTGGAAACAACCAATGAAATCTTTTTAGATTTTGGACCACAGGGAACGGCAAAACACGCGTTTGTAATTGGCGCCGACGGAGCTTGGTCCAAGGTCCGATCTTCGTTGTTAACCAATTACAAACCAGTCTACACCGGAATTTACCATGCAACCGTCACAATGACAGACGTGACTGTCAAGAATCCAGATTTGGCAGAATTAGTCGGACCTGGCAGCTTTTTTGCGCTTGGTGACAGGAAGGGAATTATCAGCCAACGCGGTGTTCAAGACTCAGTGCGTCTCTATTTGTCTGTTCACACGACCGAAACCGAGCCAGACGGCGGAAAGTGGGCCACAGATGCTGGATTCAAGGGAAAAACTGCGGCTGAGGCAAAGTCGCTTTTTTTAAGTGACGAGTTGTTTGGAACATGGGCATCGAGCTTGAAGCAGTTGATAAGCGTAGTTTGTGACCACGATATTACTTTGGATTTCGGCAGCAATATTGACACGCGTGCGTTATATGCATTGCCGACTGATGTGCGTTGGGAAACTACTGTTGGAGTCACGGCAATTGGCGATGCAGCACATGTGATGCCACCAAACGGAGAAGGCGTAAACTTGGCCATGAAAGATGCGCTAGATTTGTCGAACGCGCTTGCAGACGCGTTTTTCACGACAAATGACTTGTCTGATTTGAAAGTTGAGAAGTTTGAGATTGAGATGTGGGAGCGTGTGAAGGGAGAGGTCGACGGCACTGTTCAACTAAATGATTTGATGTTTGGTGAGAATGGTGGGAGCTATGCCATGGCTAATTGGATCAGGGAAATGATTGCTGCTGCTGCTGCTGGTGCAAGTGGCAATAATTGACTAAACACTCAAAAAAGTTGGTAAGCAAGGTTTTGATTTATTAAAACCAGTTCAACGTGCAAGGAAATGTGCCAATGTCATTATTTCTTATTCTTTTTTTCCATTGTTTTCTCAAAATCTTACCCAACGGCCTGTGACCTTCTTTTCACCTCCACTTCGCCCACTTCGCATACTTCGTGCCTTTTTCTTTTCTTTTCTTTCTTTGTTGTGTGGTTTCTCTTTCTTTCTTGTTTTATTCAATAAAATCGGCAGTGAGGGTGTCTCGACAGCCGATCTGCCCGCGTTTCGCCCAAAATAGGCTCTAATTTTGTTCTTTCTTTTCTAGTTTGTTGCATGAAACATTTTCCCAGCAAGTTGATCGAAATAAAATATAAAAACGATAGATTAATGACTTGCAAATTTGCGAATTGAATTGTTGCAAAATGACATGATAATTAATTTTTTATTAATTGTTTGCTGTTTTTTTTTTTTTTTGAGTACCTGTCTCCCTGCAAAAATTTTACAAATTCTGTGTGAAAAATGCAAGTGGCAATCGACTTGGAATGGTATGACCAAACAGGCGGCGATCATGTCACAGAAGTGGGCCTTGCAATTGCCGACAGTAAAGGCACTCGGTATTTGCATCTTGTTATCCGCGAAAATTCGCATCTTGAAAACTTTTACGCCTACACATCTTCTTCTGGCTTCGTATTTGGTACCAGCCAGCTTGTGTCGCTATGTCAAGCAAAAGCTGAAATTGTTTTTTGGCTATTGGGCGGCAAGCAAAAAAAAAATGTTAGCCTTATCTGGCATAGTCCTCACCGTGGTTCGTCTTTTTTATTTTATCGTTTATAAAGTTAATTTTGGTGGTGGGAAAAAAAAAAAAAATGTATTTAATATATTTTCAGATGACGCGGTTTTGCGAAAATTGGGAATTAATATTCTTGATTATGTACCAAAAGAAAATCTATTCGATACTGGCGAAATGTTCAAGTCTTGCTTCGGAGGCGGAAATCCCAAGCTTTCGCATGTACTTGATCGATTGAAAATCAAATATGATCCTCGTGCTTTACATAATGCTGGAAACGATGCTGCATATACTTTGAAAGCATATACTGCACTTGAATAAATAATAAAGTATTGTCTTTTTTTAATCATATCTTCGTTGAAACATTCAAGAAATCAAATTCAGGCAGTAGCAGGCAGTAGAAGTGATCCGCCGCCTCCATGCGACTACCAAAGATCACATGAGTACCATACACCATAAACCCTAGATACATTCTAAACAACTTTCACCACCTCAACTTTAATCGCGCCGTTTCCAGACGGTAAAAATTCAAGCAGTGTATCAATTAAGGAGCAAGTCATTTTTTGGCGTCGGCAATGTAGGAGGCATATTTTTCGCGGCTGAAGTTTGAGGAATTCAATTTTTTGATTTTTTATCGCTGTCGCATCTTTGGTGAAGATGTCAAGTGTTGGGTTTTTGATTGATGTCTTGATTAATTCTGTTAGATGATTTGATGAAATTATCGTTGCGAAGAATAATCATAAGAACAAGTGTACACACGCTTCACGTATAAAGAAATATATATAGCGCATTACACCTTACATTATTGTGCATACGTGCTCACTCATGATACACAATAAGGAGCAATGTGTTGGGTGTTAGCAGCACTGTAAGATTTCGAAATTACGAGAAAAGATGGAAGACGAAGATGCAAAATTAAATATAATTAGTTAAAATAAAGTGTTTGGATTCCCTTTTCGTCCTTTCGTTTCTTCTTCCTGTCACCTGTTTAGAACGCAAACTCTCTCATTGCGTATTATTCACCACGCAATACAAAAACTTGATTAGGCATTCACAAATATAAGCAAATACAATAGATTTAACTTACAACCGTGACCTCCAGAAACACATAAGGTTGGTAAAAATTTTCAATCATTTGAGTATTCAAAAAAATCCAAAAATTCTAAAACGAAAGAATCACTCGATTTATTTACTTATTTTCATATATTCAAAAATTTGGAGGGGCTCAACCACGCCGCACTGTTTGGACCGGTTTTCATTCAAGCATCTACAGATAATTTTGAGATTCCTGGCTGAACCAATCAGCAGAAGAGTTAGGAGCAAAATAAATAATGGAATAACAGAGAAAACAAGCGCTAGCTTGGTATTGACATAATGGCTAATTGAACTTCCGATTCTTAGAATGAATTTCAAAGCAAAAAATTAAAATTTTTTTAATCATTTTCAATCATTTTCAATCCAATCTGAATGGCAGCATTGGCTTCAGAAACTTCAGATAATAGCCTCACGTGCGATTGCTCTTGCGGAACTGTGAAAGTTTCAATTGGACAGCAGATATGTGGCGTAACATTTGGTGGCGGAGTTATCGCAAACGCGACAGCAACTACAGATGGAACAACCCAACTTTCCTGTATCAGCATATGCAGCTGTTACTGCAGCACAAAACTAACTACATCCACCGTGTTGAGTCCAAGCACCACGCTTGCAGTGTGGTTTGGCGTTTCCAGTGCGGCTGTTATCGTTGTTCTGCTGGTTTATTTGTACGGACGCATTTTGTACTTGAGAAACACAACTCCGGAGCAGCGCCGGCAGAACCAACTCGAGCGCCGTATTCAATCGAACATTGCCCAATTGAACGATACTTCAGCTGGTATTGAAGCTCTCCCTGTCTATCAGGAGCCATTGCCGGCCTATCAGAAAACTAATCAAACAGAACCTAACGAATCTTCTGGGGAACGCGATGTTGAGCGAAACACTACATATGCCCCCCCTATATAGTTCTAAATCTACATACATCTTTTGATTGGAGATTCTATGATTTCGATAAACTGAAACCTCATTTCTGATTATTTGTGAATCTTTGTTCTTTGTCGTAATGATTTTGTTAACAAATAAATTTGCATCGTTTAACTGTAAACTTTATGAACAACTGAATATATACAAATTCTTCAAAACACTGTTTTCTGTTTTTTTATAAAAAGTTTGAATAAGCAGCAAAATATCAATATTTTTTTCTGGAAGTCGGCATGTGTTTCGGCACCAATCTATCATAAAAAGCAAATTTTTGCTGATATAAACTCCTCTTGAACTGTCAATCAAATTAGGACAATCTATCAAAGAAGCAAAGTTCATGTTGTGCAGAAGCAGAATGTTCTCTGATTATGATGAGAAATGTTTTGTTGTACTATCAGAAGTTGGCCTTTAACTAAAATCCTGGTGTTTGGTACAACAGATTTGCACTATCGATGAAAACGCTAATTTTAGAACATATACAGTCTGTCCCAACAAAATCAAACAAAAATGACCTTCACAGTGTGCATTGGGACGAAATTACCAAAAAAGTGCGCAAAAAAGGTCAGCCAGATGGAAACTGCGTAGACGCTACTAAATGTTGATGGAATGTTTTTATCTACATGTTAGTTGCTGGGAACATATTTTTAACTAAAACACATGTGCAATATGCATGGGATAGAGTATACTAATAATGGAGGATGCAGTGAGAAAAAAACCAAAAAAAAAAAAGAAACTGACTTCCAATAACGACTTTTGAGAAACATATATTTTCAAAAATTCAAGAGAAAGATTTTTTTTCTCTTTTTGAGCATATTTTTAAAAAACAACCTTTTCAAAGTCTTTGGCGCCAAGAAAGTCTTGGCCAAAACCCTGGCGAACAACAAAAAACATCAAATGACTGAAAGAGTCGGAAATCAAAGCAAACAGCCAACAGCATCAACAAAGCGAATTTGGATCATTGCAGTTGCTGTGGTTGCTGTTCTTGCTGTCGCGGGGGGTCTCATCGGATATTTTGTCAACAAAAACAACAGTAACAACCAATTGTCATCGTCATCATCGGCATCTGGAAATGGGAAATCTACTACCACTGTTACTTCAACGTCAAAGCAGTTTTTTGGTTACTGGGGTCAAAGTGCAATTGGTTTGTTATTCAATAATTCTGTCGATTCCGCCACCAACCAAGCACAAGTTCCAGAATGAACAGAAACAAACAAATCAACCCCAAAAAATACAACCCGAAAACTGATACAAAAATTTGATACAGGAAATGGAGTGGGACCACTTGGAATGAACACACGTGCAGTAACTGAACAACAAAATAGTCTTGCATATTATTGTGACCTTGGATATTACCAAACAATGAATCTGGCTTTCCTTTACGATTTTGGCGGTGGTGATGGCCACTGGGGGCTTGATTTTTCATCATTGGGCAGGTACCATGTTTATTCCAATAATACTATGAGCACTGAATATAATGGTTCTCCGCTTGACGTGAGTTATCTCCCTATCCCTTGTTAAAATACAAAAAATAAAAAAAAATTAAAAAAGGCATCAGTTTTTACCGAAGTCGGGCAAAATATTACCTATTGCCAATCGAAAGGAATCAAAGTTGTCCTCTCGCTTGGCGGTGATATGCATTCTCCGTACAATTTCACCGAAGGTGACGGTGCACTATACGGGAAAATTTTTTACGATGCATTTCTTGGTGGCAATGGAGCATTCCGGCCGTTTGGCACAGCGATTCTTGATGGCCTTGAACTGGACGTGGAGAAAACAGGAACATATTACACGCAAGAAATGGTGTCTTTGATACAAACTGTCAGAGCTCTTGATTCAAAAGCAATTTTTGCGGTAGTTCCACAATGCTTCCTCAATGGTATCGACGAAGACTTGAACACGGGCCCCGTTATAAAAGCACACCCCGAACTACTCGATTACGTTGTAATACAGTACTACAACAACCCAACATGCTCGTATCCGTTTGGCTTCAATTTCGACATCTGGACAAATATTACTCAATTACCGCTAGTCATTGGTCTTGCAGGCGACGACACGTCTGCAATCACAGGAGGATTTTTGAACGCGGGCCAATTGCAAGCTGTGATTGATATGGTTTGGAACAATTCACAGTTCCTTGGAATGTCTGTGTATGATGTGTCTTCGTCAAATCCAACGTTTTCAAACTATTCGTTGATTATGCACAATGCGTTGAATGGCGAAGTTATTGGTAGTGGGTATCCGCCACAAGGGGTGTTTACAACGGAGTATCAGTGGGCTTCACGATGTGCGGGGACTTGGACTTACGCGAATGAGACGTGTAGTTTGGTTACTTGTGCAACAGATGGGAGCTGCTCGGATTCTTCACAATATTGTTTCAACTTTCTTTCTTTTTGTAATGGCACAAGTAGTATTACTACTACCGCTGCAATAACTACTCTTAGTTCCTGAATTTATATGGGCATTGATAACTTATGGAAGTACCTAGGTTGAATTTATAAAGTTGACTAATAAAATGGAAATGGTTGTGAGCAGCCACAGAATAACCCAAATGACAACAAGGTGAAACAACTCACTCATTAAACCAAAATGTAAATGTAAAAATATCGAGTATTTGATATAATCGAACTCTCCTCAAAGTATGAAAAATAAGGTCCGAAAAATAGAAACCATCTGATCTTCCACACATCTCCTTAATTTTAAATTTTTATTTGAGCAATTTGTGATGAGAAATCCACTAAAGATTAGTTTTCCTTTTCCAAAGCCTTAGCTTCTTCAATCCATTTCAAGTTCTTGGCAGCCCAGCTTCGATCCCTCAAATACGACAATTTCTTGGAAGGGTAAGAAAACGAAAAAGAGTTACAAAAGTTGTTTCCTTGCAAAACTTCAATTGCAAACCTGGTGTTTTGTTTGAAATATTATTCGCGAAATGTGGTAACAGGTTATTGAATATTTTACTGTTTGGAATTGGAAATGCAAATTTTGATATCAAAAAGCAAAGCGTGAGATGAGAATGCAATGAATTTCAAAAACTCATCGAACAAACTGGTCGAATAAAAACTCTTACAGTACATTAATAAATAATGATACACGGAAGTCAAATTTACGCTCGGCCGCAATAATTTCACCCAGCCAGTCAGCCTCCCCCAAAAACCAAACAAAAACCCCAAAAATCGCAAAACGTTTGTCTCATCACTTTTCCGTTTTCACAAAGTATTTGAGAACCGCGGAATTAGTTCACGCCATCAACAGTTTGCATTTCCAAACACTCTCAGATTATTCGCAAATATGACTGCTCAGATTCTCGATGGAAAAGCTATCGC
This sequence comes from Physocladia obscura, assembly GCA_027596945.1. Lineage (NCBI taxonomy): Eukaryota > Fungi > Chytridiomycota > Chytridiomycetes > Chytridiales > Chytriomycetaceae > Physocladia > Physocladia obscura. The sequence continues at coordinate 7,416 of JADGJH010001250.1, forward strand.
CGAGTGAGTTTCAATCTGGTTCTTTTGTCAGATTATGCTTGCCATTCGCTGCATTAATCACTCTATCCATTTGTACATTATTATAGATCGATTCGTACGCGACTTCACCAAGAGATCGCTGATCTAAGTGCCGCTACCAACGGGCACTTCTTACCTCATTTAGTTATTGTGCAGGTATGTTATTCTCGGAAACCGGAATTTGCATCAAACCGTATTGTTGTTTACCGAAGTTATTTAGGTTGGCGATCGTGAAGACTCCACAATCTACGTTCGCATGAAGCAACAGGCCGCTGAGAAGGTTAAAAAGAAAAAAAAAACAAATCATGTTTATTGACCAAAATGGAACTTAAACCAGGCCGGAATAAGATTCAGCATCAAGAAACTTCCCGCTGATATTCCTCAATCAACTCTCCTAGGACTTATCGAATCCTTAAATGCGGACCCGTCCTTACATGGTATCCTTGTCCAGTTACCGCTTCCAAAAGGGTTTGATGAACGCCTCGTTACTGAATCTATCGATCATCGCAAAGACGTGGATGGATTCCACTCCATCAACATGGGATCACTCGTTAAACGTGACACGGAACCCCTTTTTATTCCATGCACGCCAAAGGGCGTCATGGAGCTTATTAGAATCGCAGGAGTAAATCTTGCTGGAAAAACTGCTGTTGTCATTGGTCGTTCAAATATTGTTGGATCTCCAGTCGCGTCTTTACTCATAGCTGCGGACGCGACCGTAACGGTATGTCACTCACGCACGGTAAATTTAGAGGCGATTGTCCGCACTGCCGACGTTGTTGTTGCGGCTGTCGGAAAGGCAGAGCTTGTGAGGGGATCGTGGTTGAAGAAGGGTTGTGTTGTCATTGATGTTGGAACGAACGCAATTCCTGATGCTACAAAGAAGGCCGGAGTGCGCTGGGTTGGTGATGTTGCGTATCAAGAGGCGCTACCGATTGTGTCTGCAATTACACCAGTTCCTGGTGGTGTTGGCCCAATGACTGTCGCTATGCTTCTCGAAAACACCGTAATTTCAGCGAAGAGATTTTTGAAAGGGTTTAAAGTTCCAATGGAGCCTCTCAGGCTTAATCTCCTTACTCCAGTTCCAAGGTTTTTGTTTTTGTTTTGTTTTTTATGTTAATTTAGATGATGTTGTGTTGATTTATCTTATTATTTTCTTTCCTTAGCGATATTGATATTGCCATGGCTCAGCGACCTAAACCAATCAAAATTATCGCTGCCGAACTAGGTCTTTTTCCTAGTGAATTCGAGGAATATGGGTCAACGAAAGCCAAGATCTCCTTGACTATTCTCGATCGTCTTAAACACAGAAAAGATGGAAAATATATTGTCGTCACAGGGTAAATCAGTTTCTTTTGAAAACATCAATAGTCGAAATCCGTAAATCTAAAAAATTGGAATAGTATCACTCCAACACCACTTGGTGAAGGAAAATCGACAACTACAATTGGTCTCTGTCAAGCTCTTGGAGCTCATCTTGGAAAAACTGTTTTTGCATGTGTTCGTCAACCATCGCAAGGCCCAACCTTTGGCATCAAAGGTGGTGCGGCCGGTGGCGGATACTCTCAAGTAATTCCTATGGACGAATTCAACCTTCATCTCACAGGTGACATTCATGCAATTACAGCTGCCAATAATCTTCTCGCTGCTGCTATCGACGCACGTATCTTTCATGAAGCTACTCAATCTGACACAGCACTTTTTGACCGCTTATGTCCAAAAAAGAAAGGAAAGCGATCTTTCAGTGCTGTGATGAAGGGGCGTTTGGAAAGACTGGGTATCAGTTCTGAAAAATATGGTGATCCCGAACTGTTGACGCCAGAGGAGCGAAGCAAGTTTGCGAGATTGGATGTCGACGTGGAAACAATCACGTGGCAGCGTGTAATGGACACCAACGATCGCTTTGTTAGAAAAATTATGGTTGGCTTAGGACCACAAGAGCAAGGAAGGAGCCGCGAAACTGGGTTTGATATTGCTGTAGCAAGTGAGTGTATGGCTGTGTTAGCATTAACTACAGACTTGGCTGATATGCGAGCAAGGTAAATGAGTTGAAATGCTTTGACTTTTTGCTTTTTTTTATTTTTGCCGTTTAGATTAGGAAAAATGGTTGTGGCATCCAGTAAGGCAGGGAACCCAATCACCGCCGACGATATTGGTTGTGGTGGTGCTCTCGCCGTCCTTATGAAAGACGCCATCAAACCAAATCTGATGCAAACGATTGAAGGAACTCCGGTTTTAGTCCACGCCGGTCCTTTCGCAAATATTGCCCACGGAAACAGCTCAATTCTCGCAGACCGTATTGCACTGAAACTTGCTGGCACAGACCCTGCACTAACAGGATCTGACGCCGAACCTGTCGGATATGTAATCACTGAGGCTGGATTCGGAGCCGACATTGGCATGGAGAAATTTTTTGACATCAAGTGCAGATACAGTGGTCTTGTTCCAGACGCAGTAGTGCTTGTCTCGACAGTTCGATCGTTGAAAATGCACGGCGGTGGTCCAGAAGTAGTTGCTGGAAAGCCGCTGTCGGAGGTTTACCAGAGCGAGAACCTGGAATTGCTTGCTATTGGATGCGGAAACATGATGAAGCATATTCAAAATGCACGCAAGTTTGGTGTTGCAGTTGTAGTTGCAATAAACAAATTCAGCAGTGATACTGCAGCGGAGCTTGAACTTGTCCGACAAAAAGCTCTGGAGGCTGGTGCTGCTGATGCTGTTGTGGCAGATCACTGGGCACTAGGAGGACGCGGAGCACTTGACCTAGCCCATGCTGTTATCAAAGTTACTGACGACTCTGCAATTCAAGAAGGCAATGGGTTCAAGTTCTTGTATGACTTGGAACTACCAATCGAGAAAAAAATTGAAATAATCGCGAAGGAAATGTACGGCGCAGATGGCATTGAGTTAAGTGAGCTTGCCAAGAAGAAGATTGAAGTTTACACACGCCAAGGATTCAATAAGCTGCCCATTTGCATGGCCAAAACGCATTTGTCATTGTCGCATGATCCGAAACGTAAAGGAGTGCCAACAGGGTTCACTGTGCCTGTTCGTGATATCCGGGCGTCTGTTGGCGCTGGATTTCTTTATCCTCTATTGGGTGAAATGCAAACAATGCCTGGTTTGTCAACACGCCCAGGATTTTATGACATAGACATTGATTTGGAAACCGGGCGTCCGATTGGCTTGTTTTAAAAGAAGCTGCCTTAAAAAATAAAATGGCAAAAAATTGACAGAATTGTTTACAAATAACCATTGTGTGAAATATGATATTATTTATCAACTGAATTTTTTGAAATGGGTTGAAATTGATGACCACAAAGAAAAATTTCAGAGAAAAAACTGTATATATTGTCTGGGTTTAAGCTTTGACTTGTGGTAATATGAAATGCTTGAAAAATATCAGCTTTTATTAAGCTCTCCTGGTAAAAACTTCTAACTGTTGCGCTGAGCCTAGATTTTGGGTATGAATTTCTTCTGCCGAATATACTGATGGTGCAAATTGTTTTGTGAGTGTGAGCGCGGCTCAGTCTGTGACTGTTGCGTATTCAACAGGCTGGGTCGAATTGTTCAAGGAATAAGGTTGGGCAAAACGCGGGCAGACGGGGATGTTGCCAAGACACC
>JADGJH010001251.1:0-11056 GCA_027596945.1 Physocladia obscura
TCAAATTAAAACTTTTTTTGTGCCTCATTTCTAATGCCTCAATATTGATTAAAAACCAATTTCTTAGCAAAAGAAAAATTTTCAAATATAAAGAGACAAAGTTAGAACATTTAATCCCTATTCTTGAATTTCGCATGAACAAAAATAATTTTCTTTCACAGTTATCTAATAAATAATATTTCTATTTCCAATTCTATTAGAAATATTATTTAACATTTATTCAGCTTGTATAACACATTTTATTCTTAAATCTAACAGTTTGTATTTTATGTGTCACCATCTGAGCAATGTGCTACATCTCTAATTCTACCCATTAAAGTTATGCCATTGTTGGATTTCCATTCTATAATACTACCAATGGAAGTCTTCCAAAATGGACTAAACACAAAAACCAAAATGTGTTTGGTCCTGGGGCCAGTATTCTGGAAGTATGGAAAACGAGACACTTTGTGAGATGTATGGAATTCCCCCTGCCATTATATCTCGTCTTATTTCAAATGCAGAATTGGCTCTTCTACTGTCACTCAGGAACATACATGATGCTCACATTGCATTGCCATCTTTTCCGGAACAAAGTATTTGGGGTGATCAAATCAAAGCTTGCAAGCCATATGTGAGGAAGTAGTTTGGTTTTATTGACAGAAAGAACTGTGATGTTACAAAGCCATCTGAATCAGACAAACAGAATGCATTGTGGCTACACTGCGTTCTTATTACAGGAGTGCTCTGTTTTAGCATTGATGGCAAGTTATATTATATATCCTTCTTTATTCTATAATCATTGCAGACAGGCACAATTATATAGATGAAGCATAACTGCCCAGGCTGATGGAATGATGGCAAAATGAGCCATGATTTTTGTGATAAACTACTAGACGAAAAAAATTTCACACTGCAGGAATGTGCTAATTTGGCTTTCCCAACAAATGGTGATATGTTTAACAAGATTGTCACCCCACTCAAAGATGGAGATTTAGAGCAAGCACCAGCAACCATGTGCAAAAAATCTATCAGCAGTCAGCATTGCAATTGTTTCCATTTGACAAGCTGCAGAATGGGGAATGGGTGCTGTAGAGAAGGTCTACCACAGGTTATTGATGCCGCTTCCTTGTAATCAGCGCGTTCAAGCAATCAGATTAGAAAATATTCATAGGCTTTATAATTTTAGGGTACAAAGAAGTGGAGTGTCACAAATAAGAACAGTTTTTTTGAAGAAAAATCAATAATAAAATCATAATAGTTTTAAAAAAAAAAACCAAAATTAAACACATCATACTCTGCTTTATTTTCAAATAATTCTTCTCCTCCTTTTTGCAACATTAACTGAAGGTGCATCATCTCCAATTTGTGCTCCTCCTCCACTTCCATTTGATATCTCCATCTCCATTTGTCACTCTCTTTCTCTTTCCTCCACTGCCACTTTTTCCCCTGAATCCCTATTTTCTATTTTTTCCTTAACTATTCTCTCTCTTGTCTCTTGTTTCTCTTCACTATTTTTTTCATAATGCATGAGTTACATTGCCAACAGTTCAGCCATACCCTTTGATTCCTGGTGCAGTCTAAGAAACAATATAAGGTAATATCATCGCAGATGTACAAGTAATAAAAAAGTATGCATACTTAACCAGAGATGGATTCATCAATAGCTCTTTGCTTCTGTGCTGCCTGACTCAGTGTTGGGTTTTCAGGAGTACTGGCAAGGAAGTGTTGGCCCTTTTTAATCCTAGTTGAAAATGATTTATTTAGGATGAATTGATAGTACCAGAGCCTTTTGTAGCTGCAGAGCATGTATTCTCATTATTTTGCTAATGAGGCTGTCTTCATTCATCCAGATTGTGGTATTTGTGGCTAAGTCCAAATTGTACTGTTCATTCCAATTTTCAAGTTTGCTTATTTGGCTATGTTCAAGGATTTAGTCTGGTGTGTTCCTTGACAGTGTTGCTTTTTGCTTATAAGGCTGCTTTATTATAATATACAATTTGTCAAACATTGCTGCTGGGATTTGTATCTGGCTTGTTGTAGTAATATTTGGTTCATTGTAATTGCAGCACTTTTGTGTGTTATTCTTTTATCTTGGAGAATGTCACACGTGTCCTTTTTATGTTCTTCCATTTTTTCCATGGTTAGTTTGCCATTATTGGAGGCTGTAAAGTAGTTTCCTAGCAACCTTTCACCATTGTTTCCAATTTTTCAACTTGTTAGGATAGTTTCAATTCTGGATATTTCATGTTCATTGCCAGGACTTTTGCTTTTCTTGTGTTTGCTTCAATTGTATTTTCTTCCATGAATTTTATTGTATGACTTTTTTGTAGTTCCAGTTCTTTCCTACTTTTTGCAATAAGTATGGTATCATCATCATATACACATGATGGAAACCCACTTTTTTCCATTATAATTTGTTTTTATTGTACTTCAAATCTGTGTCCTGTTGTGTATTTGTCAATTATGTACAGGAGTGTTTCCCAGATGATTCTCCATTCAAGTGGTGCATAGTATTTGGAGACAAAGACAGAATGGTGATTTCTTTGATGTATAAATTTCACCATGAAACCACTTAATTAATAAAATTTTGTGTATCCTTGTTCAGCTTGAATACCAGAATACCCAGATTGCGGTGAAAGGCCTGTAATTGTGGCCCGATCAAATATTCCAAGCATATAAATTTTTTGAGATGATTATAAGATTAAAAAAATAGTCATAATTGAATTGCAGTCATCCGAATCACTTATGGCAGTAATTTTCCTTAATATACTGTGTAGTCGATCGATCAGAAAGAAAAAGGACAGAAGAAAAAGAGAGAAAATTTTTGAGACACTCGGAAAACAAACCAAAAACAAAAGCATGACTTCTTCAACACCAGCTATTGCAGTATCAAATACGCCATCACCATCGGAATTTCCGGACAAAAAAGCTCTAGGTAAAGATTGTCAGATGCCCGAAGTCTCCCAATCACAAACAACAATTTTCAACGCGGTTTCAACAAGCCAGCTTCACAACCAGTCACCGCAACAGCTGCAACCGCAGCTGCAACAACAAAAAAAACAACTTCAACAACAGCAGCAGCAAAAATCGCAACAGCAACAAACAATTTCGGCTAATCTAATCACCTCTATAAATCCTGAGTCCCAGCATCAAATAGTTACACAGGCAAATAACTCAAATATAGTCGGAGTCAATTTTAAAGTTGGGAGAAAAATCGGGGAGGGATCTTTTGGTGTTATATACGAGGTTTGTAAATATGTATAAAATAATTTATTTTAACACTCGACCAGGGAATCAATGTGACGAACAGCCAGTCTGTAGCCATCAAATTTGAACCGAGGAAATCCGAGGCTCCTCAGTTGAGAGACGAATATCGATCGTATAAAATTATGGCAAATAGTGGTGTTTTCCCTGCCATTAAATTGCCAAAAAAAAAAAAAAAAAAAAAGAGATAAAAAGACGCGAACACATAGATAATAACACATAAAACTTATTATATTACAGAGGGAATTCCAAATGTGTATTATTTTGGACAGGAAGGCCTGCACAATATTCTTTGTATCGACCTTCTTGGACCCAGCCTTGAAGACATGTTTGACTTGTGTCATAGAAAGTTTTCGGTAAAGACGGTGTGCATGCTTGCACGACAGATGGTAAATAGCTGTCTAAAAAAATTGTCTGTTTTTAATTTGAGTTTGTTTTTTTATCTTTAGATATCGAGAGTTCAAGCAGTTCATGATAAAAATCTCATTTATAGGGATATTAAGCCAGATAACTTTCTTGTTGGGAGACTTCCTAGAACCAGTGAAATGAATGCGAAAGCCGCTTTAACGAAGAACCCTGGTCAGTTTCTTCTCACTTATTTTTCAAAGAATATATTATTTGATCAAGGAATCATCACAAAAAAAAAAAAAAAAGATCCATACGGAGTTGTTTCAAACCATTCGCTGCAAGATCCCCACCCCTCATCAAAAATTTTTTTAGTCGATTTCGGCATGGCAAAGCTTTTCCGTGATCCTCGCACTGGACAGCATATACCGTACAGAGAAAAAAAAAGTTTGAGTGGAACAGCACGATATATGAGTATAAACACTCATATGGGAAGAGGTATAGTGTTTGAGTTTTAATTAGTTGTAATAATACGATGAACGCAGAACAATCAAGGCGAGATGATCTTGAATCTTTGGGTCATGTTTTCATGTACTTTTTGCGGGGCTCACTTCCTTGGCAAGGAATGAAGGCGGCCACTAATAAGCAAAAGTACGAGAGAATCGGAGAAAAGAAACGTAATACACTTGTCAAAGATTTGAACGAAGGGTTTCCTGAGCAGTTTGCGATATATTTGAAGTATTGTCGTGAGCTTAAATTTGATGAAGATCCAGATTATGATTATTTGAGAGAGTTATTTACCTCCGGTAAACAGTGAATCTAAATTTCTAAAATTTTATAACAACTTTTTTGATTTATATACAATGCAGTTCTTCGAAGCCAAAACGAGGTGGAAGATGAAGTTTATGATTGGATGGAAGCAATGGATTCGCAACGACGAGAACGAGATGGGGGGCGGGAGCGGCGAAGCGCATCCAAGATAATTGCCACCCAACAACAGAACAGCAACCTTGCCACTTTACCGCAACAACCACTGGTGACACCCGTTGTGGCAGCAGTAGTGACTAGTCCTTCTACAGTAAATAACAACTTATTAATGTTAGGAGTTTCAACTTCTCAACAACGCAATCAGACAGTTCCAGATTCAATCCGGCCAATGAATGGCACATCATTGGTAACAGCAAATACAAATCAGCAACTTCAGCAATATATTCAGCCACATGCACAGCAATTACCGCCAATTCAACAGCATGGATACACAAAAGATAAGCAAAAACAATCGGAAAATGATGTAGAACAGTCTGGGTTCGGCAGTTCAACAACAAAAGGCGGAACTTTGAAAACTAAGGGATCACATGGCGCTGTAAATTATCCAAAGCGATTAAGTGGCGTCGTGGGAGTTGGAGACGCGACTGCGACGGCGGCAACCGCCGTTGCGGTCACTGCTCCAATGACAGGAGTGAAAAAGAGTACACGTGGTGCTGAAGTAAATGGTGCACAGGGAGGTATTCGCAAGAAAAAGAAGTGGTGGAGAATGTTTATGTGCTGTGGGGGCAATGACCTTTTATAACTTTTTCATTTAAGGGAATATTGAAAGAGTTTGCTTTGTTGAGAAATTGAAGTTGATGGTAAATTTTCAAATTGCTCACAGCAACGTTAAGATGGACTTTTCCGAAACACCGACGACCAGCAGCACACTTTTCGACAGCAGCGTGGGTGAATCGGCGCAGACGGGAGGCCAGCGACGCACGGGCATCATAGTAAACACGAATACGGGCGGCATCAATATGGGCGGCGGGACAGGTCGCGAATCTCGACAAACTGGCAACGGAATGCTCGTTTCGGCCACTCCCCGCTCTGTGCCGCCCGCAGCGCTCGCAAACAACACACTCTCTCATGCGCACTCTCAAATCACTTCTAACGGTGCGGGTGTTTTTTCCGCCGCCAACGGCAGCAGCTCCAATTTCATTTCTAGTAATGGCGCCGGCGCTGGCCCCATCTTGTCCGGCGCCAACAACTCCAACTCCAACAACGGCAGCAACAATGCCGGCCGTTCAAACCCAAATATTGTCGGCATGCATTATAAAGTCGGGAAAAAGATTGGTGAAGGCTCTTTTGGCATTGTCTACGAAGGTTTGATTGTCGTGCCACCCCATAAAAGTTGAAGCTTGATCTTAAACGAAAAAAATTGTGATGCTTTGCAGGTGTCGATATGCTAAGCAATAATCCCGTTGCAATCAAATTCGAACCCCGTAAAACTGATGCCCCGCAGTTAAGAGACGAATCCCGTACGTTCAAAATACTGGCAGGATCAGGTCTTTTATATGATTATTTCTTATCATATCTTAATTGTTTTCTTTCAGTTGGTATTCCGAGCGTATATCACTTTGGTCAGGAAGGTTTATATAATATTTTATGCATTGATCTGTTGGGCCCAAGTCTCGAGGATATGTTTGATCTCTGCAAGCGTCGATTTTCCGTCAAGACTGTATGTATGGCTGCTAAACAAATGGTAATCCTTATTGGCGACGAAGTGCAAAAAATAATAGCAACATCTATAGATAACAAGAGTTCAAACGATACATGAAAGAAACCTCGTTTATCGTGACATTAAACCAGACAATTTCTTGATTGGAAGATTACCACGAAACAGCGAAATGATTGCAAATGTTGGGAAATCTGCGGGTATGAAATTAATTTTTTTGTTGCTGCAGTTTTTTTTAAGCCACTTTTTCAGATCCATATGGCATCGTGGCAAATCATTCTATTGAGAATCCACATCCTGCTGCTCAGATCCACATTATCGATTTTGGTATGGCAAAAATGTACAAGGATCCCAAAACAAAGCAACACATTCCATACAGGGAAAAGAAAAGTCTAAGTGGAACTGCCCGTTATATGAGTATAAACACTCACCTAGGAAGAGGTACGCGATTGTCGAAATACATGTGTTATTTTTTCTTATTCTGACACAGAACAATCGCGTCGCGACGACCTGGAATCACTTGGCCATGTGTTAATGTATTTTCTACGAGGTTCTTTGCCTTGGCAAGGAATGAAAGCTGCGACAAACAAACAAAAATACGAAAAAATTGGAGAAAAAAAGCGAACCACACCTGTTGACGAGTTGTGTCAAGGATTCCCTGAAGAATTTGGTATTTATTTGAAGTATTGTCGGGATTTGACATTCGAAGCCACCCCTGATTATGATTATTTACGAAAATTATTTAGCGATGGTTTGTTTATTTTTGCTGTTCTCTACGTTTTATTTTTAATATACTTTAATTTTGCAGTTCTTGCTCGTCATGAAGAAATTGACGACGGCGTTTTCGATTGGATGATTTGCTTAGACGTGCAACGCAAGGAGCGGGAACGAGCAAAAGAAATTGAACGTGAACAACGTGAGCGTGAACGTACTAATCGACAGATGCAATTGCAGCAAATTCAGTTTCAGCAACAGTCGTCTGTTCTGTCTTCTCCGTCAATGTCTCTCATCAGTGGAGCAAATGGAAATGTCAGCTCAAATTCAAGGCTGGCCACTTCGTCAACGGAGCAGTTGAAGCGATCCTCGTCAGGGCCAATGAGGCGAGAAACAATCCCAAAATCGGTTCCTAGGCTGATGACAATGTCACGGATGAGTAGTGAGCAAGTTGAACGAGACAACAGAGCGTCTATGCCTCCGGCACCGGCGTCTGCTTTGCCGTTTGGCATTTTGAAATTGCGGGCGACTGGATCAGAAGAACCTCATCTTTCCAACAGGAAATCATTTAATTTGTTTTCACGTCCAGCAACACCGCGAGATGAAGATGATAAGGATTTAACTGAAGAAAAGAAATGGTGGAAGAAGCTGATAGCATTTGGGAGAAAAGAATGACGGGACATCAGAAAAAAAAGAGAGCCAGAGAGGGAAGAGAGCGGCCACATCATAATCAAATCAATATTATACTTATATGAAAGGATGTCATTTTTATTTTGAAAACGAATGAAGAACAAAGTTCCCTCTAAGTTTGTGTAATAGAAAGAAAGCTGAGGCGCAGAACCTGAAATGGAGATTAACTTTCCTATTTCAGTTTCAACCGATAAAGTTGAAGGAATTGAAAGGGGTCCTAGTTGTTTCAGCCACCCGTTTGCAGATTCTGAGCAAGCCAGCACGTCGCTTACTTTGCCATTCAATCTGCTCTGAGCCTCGTACTCAGTTCAATTCACACCGACGCTTTCAGCCTTGCTTCTCGCTTGTAGAATTGAACCAACGAATAAGTAAACAATACCGGACTGACGAACGAGGACGAACGAGGACGAACGAAGACGAACGAACACAAACCCAGCCATTCAATTAATGTCATCTACGCCCACCCAGCTTACACCGTCTCCGCTGGCCCGCACTGCAGCCAATGCTGGCCAACCTACCAGCTCCAATCCTAATGCTGGCGCCCTCCTAGCTAAACAGCAACAGCAACAGCAATATAATGCAATGGTTGCCAGCGGAATCGTGCCACTGTCTGCCGTTCCACAGTCGTTCAGCCAGTCGCCGTCCCAACAGCAGCAACAACAGCAGCAACAGCAGCAACAGATTCAATCACCCTCCTCTTCATCGGCAACGAAAAAGAGCTCGCTCAGTCACAATGTCGTGGGCATGCACTATAAAGTTGGAAAAAAGATCGGCGAAGGTTCATTTGGAATGGTTTATGAAGGTTATTTCGGCTCCAGCCTCCCTTGTTTCATCAAAAATATTGATAAACCACATGTAATAGGTGTTAATGTTATCAACAACCAACCGATTGCAATTAAGTTTGAGCCCAGGAAAACTGATGTCCCTCAATTGAGAGATGAATACCGTACTTTCAAGATACTTGCAAACTCTGGTTCTGATATTTTTTTATTTTTTTATTTTAATTTTTATCATGGTATTCGACTGACCGAACGAAAACAAAAACAGTCGGTGTACCGAACGTATACTACTATGGAGCTGAGGGGCTGTACAATGTCCTTTGCAGCGACTTATTAGGTCCGAGTTTAGAAGATATGTTTGATTTATGTAAGCGGAAGTTCTCAATCAAAACTGTTTGTATGACTGCGAAACAGATGGTAATAATATCATTCTAGCGTATTTTGAAGTAACTGTTTTTTAACTGTTTCTATTCTACGTTATATTTTAGATTACTCGAGTGCAAACGGTTCACGAGAGGAACCTTATATACAGAGATATCAAACCAGAGAACTTTTTGATCGGGCGTTTACCGCGCCGTAGCGAGCTTGCGGCTAAGGCTGGAAATAATCCTGGTAAAATATCTATTAAATAAAAAAATTTCCTCAAAATAATTTGTCTCCTTATTTTCTTTTGATTTAAATCAATAGACCCGTATGGAGTTGTTTCAAGTCACAGCCCCCAAAATCCACACCCGGCCGCTCAGATTTATATCATTGACTTCGGAATGGCGAAATTATATCGAGACCCCAAAACGAAACAACACATTCCTTATAGGGAAAAAAAGAGTTTAAGTGGAACTGCCCGCTATATGAGTATCAACACTCATTTGGGAAGAGGTTTGTGCCTACAATAATTGCGAATAAAATTTTAAATCCCTTGCTCAATATATTTGTTTGCATTCAGAGCAATCTCGTCGCGATGATTTGGAATCTTTGGGACATGTTTTCATGTACTTTTTGCGTGGATCACTTCCATGGCAAGGATTAAAGGCGGCGACTAACAAGGAAAAATACGAAAAAATTGGACAAAAGAAGCAAAGCACTGGTATTAAGGACCTTTGCGATGGATTCCCAGAAGAATTTTCTCAATATATGAAGTATTGCCGAGAGTTGAAATTCGAAGAAACACCAGACTATGATTACATGAGAGGGCTGATGAACAAAGGTGAGTTTTACAATATTTAGTTAATTATTTATGTTCTAACATATTGAATTTTTTTCAAAGTTCTCGCAAGAATAGGAGAACTCGACGATGGAGTATTTGACTGGATGTTTGCCATTGATGCTCAACGTCGGGAGAAGGAACGCCTGAGAGAAATCGAACGTGAAAAGCGGGAACGTGAGCGTCAATACCGTCACCAACAATTGGCTGCTCAGCAACAAGCAGCAAATCTTGTGCAACCGCCTATCCAACAATTGCCAGCGAGCGGAACTCCACCGCTAGCGCAACAATATCCAATGTCACCGAGTCCATCGCCAGTGACCAACCCAAGAGACGCTCACCAAAGCTTTGTGAGCACAGGCGGTGGACAGCAGTTGCAGCAGCGGCCAGGATCTCAGCTGGGAGCATCTCGTTTGGCAATGAATGGAACACCTCGTGCGCCATCTCCGTTCACGACATCCCAACAGAATGGAATTCAGAATGCAGATTATTATGGACAGCAGCTGGGATCGCCACTTCCTGTTAACAGAGATCCTGGGTATATGCAAGCTTCAAATGATGGAGCTGCTCATTCTGCTGAGCCTACGATTAAAAAGAAGAAGTGGTGGAAGAAGATGTTTGGTGCAAAATGAGGGAAATTTGGATTCCAAATGATATAAAAAATCGTTTGTTTTGTGAAGTGGAAAACTTTTTTTTTCCTTTTTGAGTTTATTGATTTTATCTTCATTTTTCCAATTTTTTTTTCCACCTGTTGTTTAGAAAATCTGAAAAAAGATGGATGGGTGTCACGTGATTCTTATTTTTACTTTTTTCCTTTCTTTTTGACTTGCAATTTGAAGAGAGAAAAATGGCCCCATCGACCAAGGAAAAGAAGGAGAAGAAGCCAAGCAAATCAGCGACAAAAAACGCAAAGGGAAAAGCCATAGCCATAGGAGCAACAGCTAGTACTGGCGTTGAGAATGTTGCCGAAGAGCTCCGTAAACTTGTCATCGATCCAAACAGGTCTGCTGCTGGTGTGTTGACATCACAAAAGGATTCTCGTGATGTAATATGTTTTATTTCGTTTTTGCCTGACTGTGCAACTTTGCTTTTCACGACTGTACCATTTTGTCTCGGTATCGCTATCATTCTCGTTGCTTACAATAAAACATGCACAGATCAAAGTCGAGGGTTTCTCGCTTATGTACTACTCTCAGATTCTCGTTACTGACTCCACCCTTGAATTTAATTACGGCCGAAGGTACGGTCTGTTAGGTCCGAACGGATGCGGTTAGTGTGTTATCTTTTATCCATGCAAGAGATATACGAACATGAAAAATTAATTTGGACGTTCAAAGGAAAGTCGACGTTTCTGAAGTGTCTAGCTGCTCGCGAAGTCCCGATTCCTGATCATATAGATATCTATTTGTTGAATGAAGAATATCCGCCAACTGAAATGACCGCATTGGAGGCAGTGATCGAATTTGCAGAAAAGGAAATTAAGGTAAAAAAATGCTGATGGTTTTGTTTTTTTTTTTTCTTTCTGCCAACGCTATTTCCTGTTACAGAACCTGGAAGCGCGAATGGAGGAAATTTTGTCAGAAGATCCTGAAAGCG
>JADGJH010001252.1:0-11056 GCA_027596945.1 Physocladia obscura
GAGCAAAATAAAGTATATTGTAAATAGCAAATTATAAATGTAAATGTATATTTAGAGTATTTATTGTGTGTTTCAACCATCTCCATCAAAATTTCCCTGCATACCCAGCAAACCAGTTGCCATATAGAGATTCTCTGTAGCCTTTGCAGCCCCATGTTGAATCCTGCACCTACAGATTCACTTTAAATGGTCTCTTGAGCACAATAATATAACATAATTTTGGTTCAAAATAACTACAATTTGTTTTGCTGATTGCAATGACATTTCCCTGGACTTGTTAGATAACTGTTAAAAAATAAGTAAAACTTAATCACCATTATTTACCCTTGAGGTAAATTGCTGATATAATAGCTGGGAACAAGCATAAAGTTCTGGTAAGTCAACTAATTTAAGACTTGTTATCTCAGAACTAAATGATAAAAGTTCAAGATACAAGTATGAAATGAAGTTGGAGTTAAAGTGTAATACTTAATATATATTTTGTTTTTATTTGATAAGACCAATAATAAAGTAAAGAAAAGAGTTGGATTTAAGTAGTTTTGAAGTAAAAAGGAAAAGAAAGAAAAAAATAATGGTTGGAAATTTCTTGAATTGACTTTGGGTTCTTGAGAGTAATAATTTATAACATCCCTTAACAATTTCAAAGAACTTCCTAACTGATTAAGAGTGATAATAATTGTTCAAATGGCATTGATTGTTATTGAGGATTGCAATGCCTTTAATTTTGTCTCTGAATGCATCCAGTTGTTTTTCATAAAATGTGCCACAGTGTTGCCTTCTACTGTCATATGCAGTATTGTGTTCCTTTCTGAATGTCTTGATAGTCTGTGACTGGGTGAACTTGTGCATTGACAGTGAATGCCAGTAAAATTGGAAGGAAAGATTTGGAAGTAAACTTTTTTTTGCCGCGTTTTTATTTGGTATAAAACCAACAATATTACTCCTCGAAGTATTTTTTGAAAAATACATGGATTATTTATTTTTTGTTCCTTTGAAATACTGTAGTTTTGAATGTTTCTCAATTGCATAGACTAGTTTAAAAGGCCATAGACGTATTTGTGTTGGTTGAATTGATTTAGTTTCAATGTGACAATCAATTTAATTTCTTCTGGCAAGTTTTGTATTTCTAAGGACACAGCCAAAAGGGAGAAAAAAGGAAAAAAGGAAGAATAAAACGCAACTACATATGATGGATAATGCTTGGTTCAGCGCATTGCGACAGTTTATCCAAATTATCCCACCACTTGTATAAAAAGCTTTCGCAAATGAGACGAAACCATGGTGTAAGCAAAATGCCTTTACTCTCTGAAAAAAAAATGCAATTGGCCGTTTTTAGAACAGATATGTCGCTATAATAATAAAACAAACAAACCGGCTGTGGCAAATAGCTCCTTCAATTCCTCCTTGGTGACATATCGCACACTCTTGACTTCATTTGGACTTGGGTTAACTTCAACATTTGCTTGAGCAATGAAAATATAGTCAACTTTATTTTAATTAAAAATTAGAAACAAAAATTACTTGAAATTTAAAAATATATGCATAAGTTTACCTTCGTGTTCACCCCAAATACCGTCAGATGGCGCAAGATAGTGAATTTTTGTGAGGAATTCAAGCTGGTCCAACTCAACCTGTTTCCCGATATTAATGAATATACCGCCTTTGAAGAGATGATGCTCTTTATAACTAAACCTGGCCCAAAGGAATTCCCAACTCATGTTCAAGCTTTCTCTGTGCAGCACGTCGTGCTCCTAAAAAAAAAACAAAAACAAAAGCAATCAGATCTTGAAAGGAGCAACTAGAGGACAAATACCGATTTGATTCTCTTCTTCAACTTCGTCTTCCACAGCAAGAGGGTGCGAACAGCACGTGTTGGTCCAGTATCCTGGGAAAGTGATTTTCTCATCGGCACGTTGTTGGAGCAAAAGTTTTCCATCCGAATTGAACAAAAATACACTAAAAGCACGATGCAGTAGGCCCTTGTTGATATTTGTCATAAGGTGGCCTGATTTAGGTTTATTTTTTTTGTTGGTGTCCAATTTAAGCAGCCGTCAAATACAAACAGTTCTTCTTCGAGTCGGCACCAAGCGGTTTATCATTCTCATCAACAACAATGCACATTTCACTCATGAGACGAACTTGTTCTTCATCGTAGGAGCTCCAGTCGAGACCGGCGGTCGTTGTTGCAGTTGTTGCCATGGGTCGAGTTTTGCTTCTTGTGTTTGCGATTGGGATTGTAGGGGCAGAAACGCTGAGTCTACTGCGTGCGAATTGATGCGGATACTGAAACGCGAGCTGGAATTCTTGAGTTCGGACGGAGATGCCTCGGTGGAATATCGATTGCCCAAGAAGCTTTCCTGATACTGCAGTTTCAAAAACCTTTTTCGAAAAAGCCAATCGAACCATTTCCTCTGACCTTAAAAAAAAAAATGATGGTAAAATAAAATAGATGTAAAAGTTAATTTATTCATGCATTTTTGCTTTTGATTCAATTTCTTTTAATTTTCGTTCAATGGCCGCAATCTTACTTTCCGTACTGAATGGGGTGTTGATTGTTAATTCTGGCATGATACAAAAATAAAGTAATCCAACCTGGCATTTGACTGAACTCGTTGAATCTTTTTGTTGATTGAGGACTCCAATTCGCGTTCTCGAAAATCCTGTTTCGTTCTCATCCGTTTCAGTGTCCGTCCGTCACCTGCAATTGCTGTAGGGGGACCATTTGGAAACGTGTCGATCGATTCTTTCTTGATAGACCACGACACTGTGACTCTTCGCGATCCGTTCCACGACGGATTAGTACCATTGAGCGTCGCAATAACTGACGCACCGAGCTCTTTTTGCTGAAACCTTATGAATGCGGATCCTTTGGGGTGGCCAGTTTTGGGTCCTTGGCGATGCCAGTGAAACTCGAGCTGCGAATATAGCAAGTGAGCGAATGCAGCAGGATGCGAATATAGTTGGCTCACCGCATCAATCTTGCCGTAACGCTCAAAGATTTTCTTGAGGCGGAATTCAGTGACCGTTGGATCGAGACCACCAATGAAAAGGAAACCGGAAGTTGATGCCGGAGGTGTGGATGAAGCTTGCTCTGATGGTTCTTCTGACGTTTGTTGCAATGCTTTCTCTGAAGCTTGCGGGACAGAACCGGTTTGCAATTGCACAGATTCGTTGCTGGGCTGCCGCACTGCAGACTCTAATTTCCCATCATTGCGAAATTTCTCGCTCGTCAATATTGCCGAATTGCTGGTTAGCGCCGATAGTTCCGCCGATGACGCTTTCGAGTCGCTTGGTTTTGTGTTCATCAAAGAGTATATTTATTAAAGAGAGAAAATAATTTATTCGTTCCGTGGAGAGATAATCGCGTGATAATCGGAGATGATTTCACAGTTTAAAAATTCATCTTCGATAGAATCGAATCGTCTCGGCCGTAGCGCGGCTGACGCGGACGTTGTCCTTGTTTTCCGAAACGCATACGAAAGAACTTCATCTGATTATTTGAACAAACTGGTCAGCATCATTCAGAAGCCAAACATCGTCGACAACTGGCCACTGCGAGAACAAAAGTTTCTCCGTTGTTCAAATCATCGATAGTAACAGGGGGCGGGGGGCACCTTGAGCATCTTTGTGTAGTACGACGTTTTCGATGCCTGTTTCGGAAGAATGTATCCCGGGAGCAGCGACTTTGCCGTCTTTTTGTACACAATTCCGCGAGTTTGCTGCAACGTTGCCGCCAGTCCCAAAGTGCTCATTCGTGTCGATACAGCGAATGTTTGGAGCGAAAAGAACCCAAACATGTTCAAATAGGTATTACTCCTTCAAAAAAACAAAAAAAGAAATTCACTTTGAGTGATAGGAAAAAAAAAACAGACCACCACAAATCCCATTCTTTTGAATAAAAACAACCACAATAACCACAAGACAGACTCACAATTTTCGAAGATTACAAAAAAATCAAACTGGTGTTTGTGGACACACAGAAATAATGCTTGCACCAACTTTTATCATGTATTTGTAGTTTTTTGGAATGATTCCATTGTTTTTATCTGTGTACTGTCCCTTTTTAAATCCAATTGAAATACTATTTGGAATTATCAAGAAACACCTACAAATAATATCCCCAGAAAAGTCAACCTCAGGAATATCCTAATATTGTTACTGTAGCTCATGCCTATTAAAGACGTTACAACTTCTGCCCTATTTTTCAAAAATGTGGTTATTAATATGTTGGTTTCTTTAACCCAACAACGTCATCCAAAAAAAATCTCAAAAATATGGGGTTCTTCTGAAATAAAGTGAAATTTTCTTCATTTTTTCAATAATGTACAGCATTTTCATTTTCATTTGGAGCTAGAGCATTAACAATACTTGTAACAGCATGCTTATGCACTTTTAATTGATGTTTATGAGATTCATATCAATTTTTTAAGTCTTGAACACAATAGTGTAGTTTTTGCTTCCATTACTGGCGCACAACTTCTTGATCTACAATAATATCGAATGCCATCCTCAAAGACTGTCAAATATGAAAAACTTAGGTCTCAGATCTCAATTATCTGTCAACTACTGGAAAGGTAATTGCATAGCTTGTTGTAGTTTTGATAGATTGTGAAGGAGAATCCTAGCCCAGACATACCAGATCATGTTTTTACTTTGACGATGAAGGTGAGAAATTTTAAGTTGTTGAATGACATCATTGAATTGTGATTCACTAGGTACTCCTGATCTGTCACGGCCGTCAGAACCACCAATGATAAAACAAATAACTTTTTCATAATCAGCCAATTTTCCAACAAATTGCGAGAAAGTATAAATAAAGACTGTAAGCTCTCCGTCTCTAGCTGCCATAATGCCTTTTAAATTATCTTTAATTGTCTGGAGTGGCCTTGCAACATCTAATTACAGTGTACATACACAAAACCGCCAGTATAAAAAAAATCCACTGAACACCAAATGAATGTAAGCACTGATTTTTTGAGAACTACAATGAAATCTGCAACATTTTTAATTTTAACTCCATCAGCCTCAATTTAAACACTGCTATAACTGGAGGTATTGACCTGGTGATAAGGTGAGTGTCTTTGTATTAACAAAATCGTATAATTTACTCGAGAGAGAGAGAGAAGAAAAGGTTGTTCATAACAATCCAAATTGTTTGGACAGGTTGAATGTTTGACCTGTGTAATTTCCACGCAAAAATAAAAAGGAAAAGCGTCATTTTGTTCGGACAAAAAATAAACAACAAATGCATAGAGCAACACGGGCATCAACACGCATCGCTGCCACTTTATCGCCAGCACCACTAAAACGCCACAACACACCTTCGACGACTGCAAAACTCAGCGGCGCCGCTAGCGCTGACGAAACAAAATCCGACAGCCGTTGTGTTGTGTTGAGAACATCACGATCCCAACCAAAGCAAGAACAGCAGCCTGAACAACTCAATGCGGCGAAACGAAAGCACTGTGAAATAATAGAAGCTGAATCAGCGAGCAGCAGCAGCAGCGATAACGATGATGCCGACGAAGAAAACACGCCGCGGGTCATCCCAAAACATGTCCGGAAACAACAAACATTTTCAAAAACAAAACGTCAACCAACAACCGGCACTGAAAACAAGGTGCCACTTCCATTCTGCGTCAATGACGACAGCAGTGTGACAATTTCAGGCGCCATCGCGGACGCCAAAGCCGCGTTCAAACCGAGCTCGGTGCATAATGGCGGCCGACTGGTTGGCCGCGACGCGGAGCGGCGTACGATACGGACGTTTTTGGAGGACGCTGTAGATGCAATTTCTTGTTTGGATGACGTTGCAAAAGGCGCGGCAGTTGCGAGGAGTTTGTATGTCTGTGGAGTTCCGGGGACGGGCAAAAGTGTATGAGTAGTTTTTTGTTTTTGTGTGAAGTCGGATCTTTTATTTAAAAACAAAAGAAATCTTTATAATTGAACAGGCGATAATTGACGAGATTCTCGACGACTTTCTTTCGACAGCCGACAAACAACAACAAGAGCAATCACCTGTAAATAAAAAAAATTTTGTTCTTGCCAATACTGAACAACAAACACAAAAACAGACGTTCAAACTTGTGAAACTAAATTGCATGCAATTCAACAATGCGACGTCAGGCGTATACAAGAAAATCATGGCTGGATTCAACGTTTCCGACGGCGCGCACGGGGCGCCGTTGAATGAACCATACCGGGCACTCGAACGCGAATTTGGACACATGGACGGCGGCGATGTGACTGCCGCAGCTTCTAGAAAACCAACAAAAAAGCAACACATCACGAAACCATCGCATCCAAAAACAATCCAGTTGAGAAACTATTTTTATTTTTCATTGCACACGCGTTTTATTAAAATAATCCATAGTATTTTAGTCCTAGACGAAATTGACCACCTCGCGTCGACGCCGGAAACACTATACCGGATCTACGAATGGCCGGCGTTACGCGGTTCGTCGTTGGTTGTGATTGGAATTGCGAACGCGTTGAATTTCATGCAGCGGTATCTGCCGCGACTTGACGGCATGGTGCAGCAGCAAAAGAAAAGCTCTGGCGGTGGTGGTGGCGGTGGGGCGCGGATGCCGATGGTGCTTGGATTCGCGCCGTACACGCCGGCCGAAATTTCGGCGATTGTGTTGGCGCGGTTGGAGTCGGTACGTGGTGATGTTGAGAAGCGAATTGGTAGTGTTGTTTGTAGTAAGGATATTGGTGGTGGTGGTGGTGGTGGGAAAGGAGTGTTTATGATGCATCCGAGTGCCGTGGAAGTGTGTGCACGGAAAGCGGCGGGAACTGGGGATTTGAGGAAAGCGCTGGATCTTGTGAGAGCAAGTTTTGAGGTTCTTGAAGTTGAGATGATGCGTAATGGTGGTGGTGGTGGTGGTGGTGTTTGTCGTCGGAAAGAAGCGGTAGAGGAGGCGACTAGTACCAGAGAAGGAGACCAGCAACCAAAATTGTTGCCGTCGGATATGATGAAACGAGTAGTGAGAAATGTGGCAGAGTTGCCAAAAGTATCGATTGCCCATGTTTTGAAGGCGGCGAATTCGGCGGCTGGGCCTGGACCTGTGCAAAAAGTGCGGGGACTCGCAACACAACAAAAAGCCGTGTTGATTGCACTCATGGATCTGATTGGAGTCACAGCGTCTTCCAATGGCACCACTGGCAGCAGCAGTTGCAACATCAAAGGCACGCTAAAAGATGCAATAGTTGGAAACCTGCACGACGCGTACGTGACTGTTTTGAAGCGCAAAGATATGATCAAACCCGTGACAAAGACAGAGTTTGGAGATATCCTGTCGCTATTTGAGAGCATCGGGCTCGTGACAATGGGGAAAGCAAAGGAGGAGAGGTTGCGGAAAGTCCGGTTAGAGTGTTTTCCGAAGCAGGTTGAGGATGGGATTCGGGATGATCCCGTGTTGTGGGGAATTTGGATTGACTTGTCGCGTGAGAAGGGGGCAGTGTGGGTTGGGATGAGTTGAGAAGTTTTTTGTACTGACACTTTTTTTATTGAATTTTTTTATTATTGCAATCAAATTTTTGATGGGTGAAGAAATGGGGTGACGCGGTTTGACGAGCTGATAGCGGGGGTGCTGAGCGAGACGTTTCTGACGGCGGCGCGTCGATTGGGATACACGCGGATAGACGCGCAGCACGGACACTCGCCAATACCATCTTCTGTATCTGAGCAGATGGCAGGGGTGGTGCGGCTGGCAACAGAGGAGGAGGCAGGGGAGGATGCGGCGGCGGCGGTGCAGGTGCGACTGTTTGCGTTTGCGGCGTGGCGGTGGCGAACGCGCGGCTGAAGCACGACCACCGGCGCCCGCTCGCCCGGCGCCTGCTCGCTTTCGGCGCCGTCGTTGCGCCGAGCGACGCGAGCCGGCAACCGCGCCGGCCACCGCGTCGGCATCAGCAAACTTTGGCGCCCTCAAGAAGAACGCGCCGGCTGCGAGACGCGCGCTGGCCAAGCTGCTGTCGCTCGAGGCCAAGCAACACCCTTTAAAAAAAAAAACTCTGCCCTTCCTTCGGCCCCCAGAATAAAAAAAAAAGAAAATGCCCTGATTTGAAAACAAAGAATGGATGAACACACCAACAATGATTACTATAATGACTATGAGTACAATCATACTGATACCAGTCATACCAGCAGCGACTCTATAGATGCAATGCTGCACCGCACATACACCAGTAGCAGCGCAGAAGATACCGTGTCTTCGTCCGACGAGCACGAGGCCGCCGAGTGGGACTTGGTTGGCCTTGAGCAAAGATTATGGCGATTGCCAGAACAGCAACAACTGCAACCCCAACCCCCACCCCCACCACAGCAACAAAAACTGCAACAGCCACTACAGCCACAACCACAGCCACAACAGCAGCAGCAGCAGCAGCTTAAAAAAGACCCTGTCTATTCAACTGCAACTACATCATCGACAAACAACCCATTCACGCCAATCTCAATCTGTTCATACAACACGGCCCTCGTTCCCGAACTCGATCGCGTCTTGTCCATATCTTCTGGCTCTGCATCCACTACCACTACAGCAGCAGTAACAACAACCGCCGCAAATGCTGCCGTCGCCGTTGTCGCCGCCGCAACTGCCACGATTCTCTCTACTTCGCCTTCATTACATCAGCATCATCGATTCGGCAGTGCAGGTAGTAGTACTGGTGGCGGGATAACTTCAATTTCGGTCCGTGCCGAAAAGATTCTCGATTTTTGTCGCGGGGTTCATGTTTGCTTGTTACAGGAGGTACCCCCAAAAAAAATGTTTGCGTCATAGCATTTTGCAACGAGCCATTACTTACACATAAATATAACTTGTCAGGTATGGGGTCCAGGCGTCGATGTTCTCACATCGGGACTGTCACTATCGCACGCGATTCCGTCAATGCTTCGATCAAGCAATTCTCCTGTCCTCACTGACACGGTCAACACGCTTTCGTTTTGGTTTTCGCGGACAGGTGGCCTTTGGGTTGCGCATTCGTGGATCAGCGATTGGGACAGCGGTACCGGACATGGTATAACCGGCGGTGATGCAGGTGGTGATTCAGGTGTTGATGGCAGTAAAGACTTGCAACAACAGCAATCTCCTCCGAAATCCCCGAAACCATCACCAAACACAATAATCACACCTGCATTCCCACAACAACAACAACAACAACAACAACAACAGCAACAAACGCACCCACAATTAATTCCACAACCGCGATCACAGACCCAACTACCACGATACCCGCCGTCAAAGCGCCCGCTGCCGCTCTTGTCGCTCCCGTCCATCCCGCTCACTGTTCCCGCCCTGAAATCTTTTACCGGTGGTGGCGGGAACGCGGTGCGCGCGCTGTTGCTTGACGTTTCGGAGGCGTGGGGGCCGGGAAGACGGCTTTTGTTGTTTAATCTACAACTTGATTCATGTAAAAAAAAAAACAACAAAAATGAAGCGAACGCAGTGAGCAAGAAGACGAAAGAAAGAAGAAGAAACATACACACACATATATATAAGCGTTTATTTATTTTTTGATTGCTAATTTCCCCAAATCTTCAATTAGATGACGCCGTGAAAAGACGATTGCAATTACGAGAAGTCACTCAGTATATTCAAGAAGTCGTCTTGTCGCTGAGTTCGCTGATACCGCTAAACTCTGGTAACAGTAGCAGCAGCAGCAGAGAATATTTGCAGGCCGCGCAATCTCCGTCATCGTCATTGTCGTCTTCGTCGTCGTCATACCTTTCGCAAAAACTAAAACAACAACAACATCATCATCTCTCAATTGGTGCCGACGAATTCGACATGATTGACGAATATAGTAATATAAGCAGTACAAAAAACAATCAAAACCAACACCAAACCCGCCGCACCACCACCGTCGACAACAACAAAAACTCAAGCCAACAACAACAACCCTACTACTACAGCTCCGAAAATTTAGACGCGGCCGCAAACATTGCCGAAATCACAGCATCGCTTTCACTGACCCCGCACGCGCTGTCTTCAAAACTCGTCCCGCATCTGCAAGCGATCGCGTTGAACACGGCGGTTCTTGTTTGCGGCGACTTTGCGGTCGCGGCGACGACTATCGCCGAGTATCCGAATGTTGTTGGAGTTTTGGGGCCTGGG
The DNA here is from genome assembly GCA_027596945.1 of Physocladia obscura. Taxonomy (NCBI): domain Eukaryota; kingdom Fungi; phylum Chytridiomycota; class Chytridiomycetes; order Chytridiales; family Chytriomycetaceae; genus Physocladia; species Physocladia obscura. The sequence goes on from JADGJH010001252.1 coordinate 10,116, forward strand.
GGGCGCGTTGTGGATTTGTTTGCAGACGAGAATGTTGTTGGCGGCGTTGGTGCAGGCGGCGGAGATACTGTCTGTGGTGACGGGAGAAATCGGCTCGTGAAGGCCGGCAGCGTGTTGGGACGCGTTGATTACATGCTCGCGGGCGTGAAGATGCGAGTTCCGACAGTTTCTGGTGGCTTGAGCGGTTCCGCAGTGGTGGGTACTGCGGAGGTGCAGTTTCTCGCGCTGGAGATGGTCGAGGGGCGGGTGGTTGGCAGCGAGCGTGGGGAGGAGGTGAGTGATCATTGGGCGCTTTTGGGGCAATTCCGACCCCTGTGTGTTGCTGTGCCAAAATAAAAACTATCCGCTGCTCTGTACAAACAAGTTCAAGATTAACAAATCAATAGTAAAAAAACTTTGGGTGCTTGCCGGTATTTTTTGGTAGACGAAACAATTTTTTTTTTTTTTTTTGAATGTTCTGGAGTAATTTAGTATAAATTTCGTGTGGTTTAATTGGGACGTTGAAGTATATGGACAAATTTTTAACTCAAATTTTCCATACAAACGGTATAAGACTTTTAGTATCATCCACATCAATTTTTCAGTTACAATAATGCAATGCAATTTTTATTTTCGATCTTGGCATTTTGAAAAATTATGCCAACACAACAAAAAAAAAAAAATGATGAAACGGTTATTATTATATAAAAATTATAAAAATTTGGCGTCGCAGAAAGAGCTGGTAATTTTGACAGTTTTCCTTTTGGTTTCCATGGCAAAAATAAAATAATTCCAAATTCTTGTCTCCATTCTACAGTTGGTGGCTAACGAATGCACTTCCAGTTTTTGGACAATTAATTTTTGGTTTCAGTGAATATTTGTTTTGAAAAAAAGAGTTAAAGCAAATTCAATCTCTCTGCAGTTTCAATAAAGCTCTAGTGTACTTTAAAAAAGTGTGAATT
>JADGJH010001255.1:0-11028 GCA_027596945.1 Physocladia obscura
CTATCTATTGAACTGTCATGCAAATATGAAGTGAGTGTACATCTCCTCTATTTGTCTTCTTTCATATTTGTTTTGAGTTTTAACCACAATCTCAAAGCAAACATGCTCTCATTCTAAACTGTAAAAATTCAACACAAAAATACAATTTGAAAGTGAAAGTTTTGTGTTTTTATGTTGGAGTTGTACTGATCACATGGTGAACATAGATTTGTAAAGTTAAACTTATTGAATTGGACATTAATTGACTTGAATTTGTCTCATTGATCAGATTACCTTCTGCAAGCAACAGTTTATAAGTCAACTTTTAATAAATTCTTTATTGGATCTTTTTGTGGTTGATAAACAAACATTCTGCACAGAAGTATATTGCACACTTCAAATTTGACTTCTTTAACATGCAGGCATAACACACATAAAGATTTGTTCTGCATATTGATTGAAAGCTTTGTAATTCAGAACAAATTTTTTTATTGTGCTGCTCTGCTTTCCTTACCATCCACTATTTCACACATTTGACATGCTTGGCTTTGTCTGCATTTTCTTTTCAAAAATAAACAAAACGCGACAACAAAACCCGAAACGGGAACAGCAATGAGAGACTTTACCGACAACGAAAATGACGACCGTTCGGATGCAGCGTCAATCGCAAGCACTGGAACTGTAAACGCGCCTCCTGTGGCAAATGCGAATTCGAATTCAAAGCGCGGAATCTATGCACCAGTGTAATTATGCTTTAAACTGTGCCGCATCACAACGTTTACAGACTAAAATATACTAAAATAATTTCTTTGCAATGCAATGGAATGAAGTCTTGTGATGGATTCTCTTGCTTCTGGTGCGCCGTTTGCTCAGAAACGTATCGATCTCACAAACACATCTCAGACAAACCCCCTGCGCATCGGCCGTAAAGTCAACGCTAAGTCCGGCCCTGAACCAACTAACGGTATTTTCGACTCTAAAGTCCTTTCGCGCGCCCATGCTGAGATTTTTGTCGATCAGGACAAGGTTTGTTGTTTGGTTTTTTAGTTGTTTGCTGATTTAAGCTCCAGGTCTGGATACAAGACGTTAAATCTTCTAATGGAACCTTCATCAATGGCCATCGGCTGTCGGAAGAGGGCGTTGCATCTACTCCGCATCAGCTGGTGTCGGGAGACACTGTTGAGTTTGGTATCGATATTATGAATGATGATGCTCAGACAGGTGCAATGTAGTTTTGATCCACTTTTCCGTTTTTGTCAGTCGATAGCATAGTTTTTAATTGTTTTTTCCAGTCATGTATCACAAGATTAGCAGCAGAATCATCATTTGGGATACTAGTTCGCAACCAACTATTCCAACCTCTGATTCGACGCAATCGACGACAAGCAGTTCATCCGGGACACCTGCACTTACTACAAGAACAAATTCTTCGAATATCGATTGGACGTCAAATCAAAGTAACAAAAAAGTCGGAGGACTTGTTAAATTGGACACAGCATTTGCAATGCTTGATGTATGTAATTTTTCTGTGTTTATTTAAGAATACATAATTCTTCACACAGAGCCAAATTAAAACTGCGGCCGCCGCAAGTGACCAATTTACAGCCGTACGTAATGATATGGCTGATATAGAAGCTCTAGTTTCTGCAATCACAAATTCCGGTAATAGTGACGACATTCCTATTCAAGAAGCATTACGAGAAACTGTTTCCGCCCGGCTTTCGGCCAAAACAACAACTGTTACCAATGCTGTGGCTCCAGAAGTTACAGCTACAGAGATTGCATCCTTAAAAGCAGATCTTGCCTTGGCAAAATCAAAGCTGGCCGAGACATCAAGGTCTCTTAAGGAATCACGCGAGCTTTCACAGCCAATTTACAAAGATAACGAAGATTTGAAAAAGAAAAGGCAAGAAGTGGAGGCCCAGCTTTTGGTTGTCCGTCGTGTTAGTAATGAAAAGATTGAAAAATTGGAGAAGGAGTTGGCTGAAGCACGAAAAGAACTGGAAACTTCGAAAGAGGTAATTGCTATAATTTTTATTAACGAGTTTCCTAATTTATTTTTTAAGAGAGAAGAAGAAATCATAGAAACGGCTCTGGCAACCACGACGGCCCAAAAACAGCACCTGGGTTCATTGGAATCTGAGCTAGCATCGGCACATGCCACAACAGCTCTAGTCGAAAAAATGCTTGCAACTACTGAAGCGGAGCTCGCTTCGGAACGAGAAAAGTATTTGACAGAACTTGAAGCTGCGCGTAAGACAGCCGCAAAGGAAATTTTGCGAGTACAAGACGAGGCATCAATAACGGACAAAGATCTCAAAGAAAAAATTGCAGCCCTCGAAAAAGAATCAACAATCGCATTGGAGGCAAAAAAACGCGATATCGAAACAGCTACAGAAAAAGTTAAGGCTGAACGAAACGCCAAGGCTGACAAGGCAATTGAAGAACTGAAAGCAAAACAAAAAACTGAAATGAAAGCTGTGGAGTCGCAAGTGCAAAGTTTGAAAAAAGAAATTGAGATGATTAAAAAAAGTCGGAACACTGAGGCTGAGAAGTTAAAGAAGGAAGTAACGGAAGCTGGAATCAAGTTGAAAAAAAGTCTTGATGAATTGGCTGCCGCTGGTAAAGCGCGTGATAGTGCGGTTGTGGAAGCTAGTACGTCTGCAGCTAGGATTACTTCGCTTACTGCACAGATTGCCACGAAGGAAGAGGAGGTCAAGAAAGTTCGGGATACTGCTCGAACATCACAGTCACGAAACGTAGTAGCTACCACGTCGCGATTTTCAACGGTATTTCTTTTTGCCTTGTATTTTCTTTCTTCAAACTCACACAAATTGTTTAGATATTTTGGGTTGTGTTTTGGTCATCTATTTCATCCATATTTTGGTCATTTTTTACATTTGCTGCAATCAGAGCAAACAACAATGAAAGTCAGGCAGAGGGTCAAAACGAGCTGTGAGAAAGAAAAGCTCCGAATTAGTAGCAGCTGATATGTGAAATAAATAAATAATGGAGATTGTTTAATCAGTTTCAATGCCAACCATGAGAAGTGAAAGTTTGGCATCCTTTTGAGGAAACAGAAATAGAAACTATTACATTGTCAGTGAAGCTCCGGAAGCCAAAATTGTAGAACTCAGCATCAGTATTCATGTTCATTGGACTCAGAATGAGCACAAGCTGATGATGTATTGGTGGAATGAGAATGTTCTTGTGTGAAACTCGGGAAACTTGTATGGCGTAATCTCCACCGATATTCTCGTCGCCAGGTTTGTTTCTTCCCTTAAACTGCACCCATTAGGCATTCACGTTGTATTGCTATCTATTGCTTTTTAATACACACTGAACCGTCGAAAAAATTTCATCATATAACCATCCGGCTAAAATTGAATCTGGACTCATAATTGAAAGTTTCCCGTGGGAAAGGAGTAAAATTTGGTCAAATGGAACGTATTTTTCCTGCATTTGGGTTTGGCGTTGACATCAACGAAGAAGTCAGAAAGTCTGCAAAAGTAGCAATCTCAAAGTGTTTTCGGCTTTGGACAAATTTTATTATCAAAGCGCTGACTTAACTTATTTAAGTTCGGTTTAAAAATAAATTAAGTTGCTAGTTTACTCAAATTCAAGGAAAGGTTTTTTTAAGAGGACGATACACGATGTCTAATATCGAAGATGCTGAACGCTTTATAGAAACGGCGCGTAAGTTTTTGCGAGTCCATAATAAATAGGCAGGAAAGCTGAAGGGTTGAAGAAACTATGGAAAAAAGCCATTGCGTGATTTCTGACGAAAATGAAAATTTTTGAAGCTGTTCTCTCCAATCCCAACTGCAATTCTTTATTTTATTTCACTTTGTTATGCATTTCCAAAACCAAATCGGACGATGCTGATTATTCGAAGCCATGACAGAGAATTTTGTTTTATGTAAATAGTTCAAAGTTAAGTCTTCCTTTTAAATTCTTCAAAAATAAATGAAGAGTTGAAGAGGAAACAAGACACTGAATTTGTTATATTCTATGGCAAATCAATGTGTCGCCGACCAAACCTGAATCAAACAAAAAAAATTCTACTTGGTCGGACTTATCTCCGACTTATTTACGAAAAAGAAAAGTCGAAGCTGAAGCTTGTGTAATTGATCTTGAAGATGCACAAGCAGACATATAAAAACACACTGAAATATTTTTGGAAAAGTTAATTGAAATTCAAGATTTTCAACCAACGAGAGACTAAGTATAATAGCACATTGTAAAACCCTTCTGTTTACTTTGCTTGACCCATTCCGTTTGTTTAGAATCACAAATAATGAAAATTCAATTTCAATTGCATATTTCATTTTGGAGACTGAAAAAATTTTGGAAAACACAAAAGAAACAAGCATGAACAGCCCTCCATTCCACGACGACGACGGCGAAATCGTTTCGCTATATACTCGCTCAAGCATTTCAAGCTCAAGAACAACAGGAAGCGAACTGGACCGCAGGAATCTACCAACAAGGTCTTCTTCTTTGAAAATTCACAGCAATCCGCCATCATCATCATTGGGATTCACCCTCAACGACGGTGCTGCACCGCCGGTTCCTCCCATGAAGCAAAGCAAGCGGGACTTGGCGGCAAAGTATGACCAGGATAAGCTGAAAGTCATGGAAGCCCGCCGCTTGTATAATCTGAAACTTGCCGCTGCGGCCGAAGAAGAAAAAATCAAAGCTGCACAGCGACAGGAAGAAGAGTTGCGTAGAATGCGAGAAGATACGCTGAGAAGGCAAGAAGAGGAGCGGTTGGCCAGAAAGAAAGCGCAAGTACGACAGGAGCAGTTGAGTCTTTTGTTTAGTGGTGGAATGTAACTAAATGGTCCAATTGAAAAAAAAAATGGATGTTTTATATGTGTGTTTACTCATCAGTACCTTTTTTGTTCATTGTGTGTGTCTTGAAAAATAAAAAATTTTAAAAATTGTTTAAATTTTTTAGAAAAAACCAAGTGCAACAACCAAGTTCATTAGCTACTGATGATCTTGAAAAAAATTTAGCGTAATATTATCATCTATAATTAATTTCACAACAGTCAACTAGTTCAAACAAGCTGCTAGATATTGCAAATTTAAAAGTCAGGGTTTAGAATTGTTGTCGAATTCAAAAAAATTCTGTTTGGTCAAGCAATTCATTTTTATTATAAATATCTATATATTTTTTGTTAGAATTGTGAAATTTTAAAATCCATTCCATCTTTCATTTTCATCATTATTCAAACTATCTGCCCATTGTAACCATGCGTTGAATCTTCTATCTACGAATTCACTTCGAACGGTGTTCTTGAACACGTTAGTTAATTTTGATTAAAATTTTATTTTCCAATAGAGTTTTGAAATGAAATGCTCTCATGAAAACCTAATAATAAATTTTTTTCTATTCGAATTTGTGAGGCAAAGTTGGAATATATTATCTCTTCATTTTTGAAAGTAAATCCTTTCGCAAAAAACTCGTTGAAGCCAAATTTCTATTTTAGGGTTTAATAAACAATTATTCGGTATTCATTAATTGTACATTTATTCTTTTAAATTTAACACCATGAAATGCACACCTTCTGTTATTATGTTATTGATAGTTTGCTGGATATTGGAAACATCCGCACATGTTTTTGTTGAATTTCAAAAACACCAACTCTTCCAAAATATTTTGTAGTTCAACTTCATTGGCCAAAGCTTTCAAATGTTTTATAACCACCACTTAAATAAGTCTTGCAATGTTAGAAAAACCAGTGAGTTTAAGCAACTTTTACCATTGTTTTACTGTGAATTTATGCATTATCAGTGCAATGGCTGTCATTGCATTGCAAATTTCATCTGCGCCTAAAACAGATGCAAAATTAAAAAGTGGTTGTATGAGGGTGATGTAAATTTATCACAAAACAATGATATCCAATGCTATAAATCCAATACAGATTTGATAAAATCATAATCAGCTTGTGCATCCAAGGGCTCCTCTTTTCACAAAAAAAGGAACAGAAAAGATGTCGCGATGAAGAGTGATTTGGTGAGAAACTTGCGTGGTGATAAATGTTTTTTATATAGATGAAAAACATTCACACCCACATCACCCGATTCACTTGCCTTCGCGCAGATACTCTCCTGCCATTCTGTGAAATATATTCAAATCTAAGTCTTCAAAACTCGGAGATGTCAAGGTAAAAACTCGGACTAATATATTTCATTTTTTCTCTTTTAAAATCAAATCAGAGTCAAAATAAATCACGGAATATCGACATTGTATCATATTTGCTCTCCTTTTCAGCTTTTGCATCAGTGCCACCATACTCAGCTTTTGTTGAAGTCATTTTTTCGTCCGAACTACAAACTCCTATCAAATCAAAACATTCATTCTTTTGAGTTTCTTCAGCAATCGTGGGTAGAAATGATGCAAAGTGCCCAAAGATATCGTTTCGTAGTTCAGATTTTGGGATGTTACTGAATTTCGGTGGGATGTTTTCTTTTATTGTTGAATTGTTGATGAACTCAAGTATATCAGTGAAAGAGGATTTTGGTTTTAAGTTTGTAGTTTCTCCATCAGTAATATTTGAAATGTTGGTCTTATAAGCCACCGGTGTTTTCGCAACAGGCGAATGTGTAATTAAGCCGTTTTTCTTTGCAAAACTTTGTCTGGACATCGAATCTTTGTTTTCGGAAACTGATAGGGATGATTTGATTGATTTTTCATCCAAAAAATTGAGATTTTCTAAAGTCTTTCGTTCTTCTTGTTGTGTTGAGCTTGAAGAGACATACGCGTGTTTAATAAACTTTAACGCTCCTGTTGGCGCTTGTGGGGCATGGCTTTCACGTTCCTGAAGATTCCGCTCTTGCAATTTAACCCACGGCTTGATACCACCAGAAGATGTTTTAGAATGTAATGCATTCAAATCATCAAGTTGAAAGCTCAAAATTCGGTGATTTTTCACAGATCGAGTTTCGATAATTGGCTGATTGGGTTTTGGCAATAGAATTTCTGGTGTTTCGAGTAATCTGTCCTTCGATTGCACATCAACCCATTTGTTTTTCAATGATGTTTCTGTGTCCGAAAAAAGTGGTGATTTTTGAAGAGCAGAACAATCCCAATCGTCAAAAACATGGTTATTCAAATTATTTTCATCAAGTTCCGTGCACGAGGATTTAGGTTGTTTTAGAAGTATATCCGAAGAAGACAGAAAGAGATCATCATCGTCTGAAAATTGATCAACAGCTTTTGCCAATGGAATCATAACTGGTAACTTGCGCTTTTTAATCAAGGGCATTTCGTCGGATTCCGAGTCGTCTTCAACTATAATTGGGTATTTTGAAGATGAAGATGGTGAATTTACTGAGCTTGAAATATTTGAGATTTTTTTCTTTAACTTTCGTGACTTCACTCCCAGCTTGCAGCATAAATGTTCACATCTCAAAATAAATGTTAAAATTTTGATAAAATTCGAAAATTTGCACTCACTTATCCTTTCGACTACATCGATGACCGCATGGAACCCTCCCTTCTTGAAGTGCAATGCTTGGAGTAACTGCATAGTTCTCTTTGGAATTGGAATCATCCGACGCTTTGGGTAACGGCGTTGAATCACTTCCGACAGACTTCGCGTGGTCAGCGTTTTGAAAAACTGAGCTCCGATCGAAATTATCGGTTTCAACTGCGTCAAAATCCGAAAATGTTAATTCAACATCCAGATTTGATGAGTCGATTTTGTTTCTTGGTAAAGTACTCAAGATGGTGATTGGTTTTGAAATTGCCGAAGCAATACGTGCCTGCTGTTTTGTTGTCGACGATACCTCGACCGCTTTTGTTTTGAAAACTTTCATTCCAACTGGTTCGTTTGAAATTAAGAACTCCAAAGAACAAGGCAAATACAGTGCCTTTACCAAATTTTTCAGCAACAAGAATGAACTTTAAGTTTGAAATGGTTGAAATCTTTTTAAACTTAACACAAAAGCGTTGACCTTTTTGCAAATCAGACATTCTGCGAATTATATTTAGTCAGTATATTGATATTCTAAATTTATAAAAGCTTTACTTGAATTTGCGATAATCAATTATTTCACCACTAACTTCGTTTCCAGCCAAAAATATCAAAGTATGCATTCCTTTCTTCCCCCCCAACTTTACTGTTGTTGGATTGTCCAAACCGACGTCAACGAAAAATTCTACCTCATTCCTACCATACTGTTGCATCTTCGAAGGAAAGTAAATAGAAGAATTGAAGAGAAAAGAAAAAAAATCACACTTCAGCGATTGACATAGTTAATTGCGGTAATGATTTGGCTGATTCCAGAAGCTTGTTGCCAAACAGCCTGTTTCTGTTTAAAATCTGCTTGGAAGCACCAAAGTTTAATGTTTTCTCAGGAAATCTATCATGCTGACCACTTCAATTTCCTCGGGCGCTTTTAAAATTAATTCCGCTATGGTTTTGACGCCTGCGTCAAATAATGCCTTTGCTTGAACAGGCCCAATACTTTCAATTTGCTTCAAATGATGCCCATTATGGTCCCAGGCCTTTGCGTGAATTGAATTGGCACTAATAAATATCAGCGAAAAGTTCATTATCTCTGTCAGTTTAAAGAAGAGGCTCACAGATCTAAAGCGAATTCAGAAGAAACGAAATCTCTTTTGATGATACAAACTTCAAAAATGACTAAAATAATACATATAAATATTTCATTGGAAGCAATTATGTACTTGCATTTTGAAAGTCGCTCAGCATGTTTCATGATAACGTTAGTATCGAGACTTAAAGAGCTCAATAGCTTCTGTTCGGTGAATTTCAAAGATGATAAAGAACACTGTGAATTTGGAAGTTAGTTATTCAAAAATTAATTTCTGAAATCCGATTCACCTGAATAAGTAAATTCACTTTATCTCCGACAGTTTTGAGCCTTCCAGGTATTGGATAACGTACGCTTTTGTTTACAACGTTCAAATAAGTCTTATCATTTCGATACTTCAAGTCTGAAAACTCTGCAGAAGCTGCCAAACATTCCAACTATACAATGTAAAATTAAACGAATTGGCAAATATTTTTTTTTTAAAAACCAACGAGCTTCTTGATTCCAGCTCCTTTCGGAAGGGCGATGATGGCACGCGCTGTTTCAAATTTAATGTAGTACTTTGCCATTGCACGCGCTAAATCCGTTGGCAAAAATGACATGCCTTCGTTATATTGAGTTATAAGCTGTGATTCCGCAAGAAGATTCAAATCTTTGATGCAAATTGTATCAAGGCTTTGTTTTGCAGTTGCTGTAGCTTCCCGTTTATCTTTGTATCGGGCGGGGTTTTTGCCGATGCGAACATTCAAAAATGTTGATTTTAACCTTTGTGAAACAGAGTATTATGATCAATGTGTCTAATGGAAAATTTGAAATTACCATTCAATACACAACTCTATATTCGATATCGTTCCCAGCACGATTTCCGCATTCAAATGCTCAATAAGGTTTTCGTGTAGTGAGCTTTCAATTGTCTCACCACTTGACACCATAGCTTCATATTTTCGTTGTTTTTCTTGCGTTGTCATAATCACTGCAACACCTGTATCATCGAATTGCGGACGTCCTGCACGGCCCATCATTTGCATAATATGCAAATTTGAATACTCCGCATATCCAGTTTCCCGGTACTGTGACGTTCCTTTAATAATGACAAGGCGAGCAGGGAGATTGACTCCGACACTCAAGGTTGATGTGGTACCTTGAAGATACCTCAATAATTATTCAACAATTTTCACATGAAAAACTTACAAATAACAAGAATAAGGCCCGAAATAAAACTAGATTCTACAATTCCGCGGTCTGTTTGCGACAAAGCTATTATTTTTTTTATTTGTCAGTGAGATCAGAATAATAATTTTTCCATGAACAAAGAATACCTCCGTAATGAATACCGATTCCATGTACCAGATACTCTTTAAAAATGTCTAAGTTTTTTCTTGTAACCAATCCATTGTTTTGAATATCTCACCAGCAAGTTTTTTATCTGCAACTTTCTGCGCTAAGACTTGTAATTCCATTTGTTGAGGATGTCCACGAATGTAAGGGTTGTCAAATCCAATAGAGCAACTAGCTGACTCTTGGGCCAATTGACTAGCTGCACCTTCAACTGACTTTCTGGTTGAGCAGAACTGATTTTGTTTTGCCTTAAATTTCAAGCAAAAAACAATGGAGAACTTACCACCAGAGTAGGTTTTCCAGAACTGTATTTTTTGATGATATCGGATAATTTGTAATCCAGTGCTTTTTCAAACTGAAAATCCGACGAGTCTGCTCTTGATGAAAACGGAATTATATATTTTGTCAATTTGACAGGTCTCAGTTCCTCGCCAAATATCCTTTGTATTCACATATTTTCTTCTATTTTAATTTTCAAAAGGAAGATATGATTGAAATTCACCTCATCTCTGCTACGTTACCATTTACATCTTTTAGCCAGGTTGCAATATCTACAAGGTTTGGCGCAGTAGCAGAAATTGCAAGCATTCTCAATTTCCCTCTGTTTTGATCATTACCATTGCCATTCATGAGACATTCAGCGTTAACTGTTCTCATTCGACTGACTATAACTTCAAGGACGGCACCACGCCGAGGTTCGTTTAAAATATGGACTTCGTCAATCTATTTGCATATATGTTGTTAAAAAATAAATTCAGCAGACAGCATCGACTCAACAAGCAGTAATTGAACTAATCCCATTAGATTTTTGTAGTCTCGCCATCTTCTTGTCATTGAGTCCCACTTTTCCGGTGTTGTGACTCTGAATAAATAAAGTTTCTACCACGAAATGCAGGCTCACCAACTTACATGATGTTACAGCCTTGAACTTCACGTACGTTTTCTTGGTCTGTATCTCCAGTCAGTTCACCGCATGTAATATTTAGACTTCTAAACTTTTTCGACCAGTCTTGGACTCGTTCGGAGCACAGTGCCTGATTTTTAAATTTGAGTGACGACAACAAATAAAAAAAAAAAAGAAAAGAAAGACCTTTGTTGGTGCAATATAAATAATTTTTGCAGATACTCCACCACGAGAAACGA
>JADGJH010001256.1:0-11021 GCA_027596945.1 Physocladia obscura
CTGAAAATTTTTCTTGTTTTGGAAAAACATGGAAACTGAAAGAAAACTGCCATGTTGGCATTTCAAATGTAAAACTGCACATGAAAACACATAAAAGGATTTTATTTCTCTTTGTTTTTATAATAAGATTTAAAGAATAAACTTAGAAGTCTAAGTTAAACCCTCTGACAACTGGAAACTTATCACCATCCAGTCTGTCTTTGTGTTCCAGACTGCACTGAGACAATCCTCTGGCCTGTTCAAAGAATAGATGATGTGTTTTGGCAACTTCACGAATAGCCTCAGAACGAGATGCTGTTGCTGGTAACAAGTTAGTAATTTCACTTAAAATTTGTCTCCAAGCTGCATGATCAAGGCCAGATTTCGGATCTGACTGCATTTTAATGCTCTTTTTATGCCTATTTGATGGCATTGATGTATTTGAGAGACTTTCAATTTTAATGATTAAAAATGTGTTTTTTTTTTGTTGTATGGAAAAAATTTTTTGCATAGAAAAGATTGTGCACTCAATAGTTTAAAAAGTCCAGAAAATAAAAAATTATTTTTATTCACATTCTTTACAAATAAATCACATTCCAATTCCAGTCTTGAGCCCTAGAGAGTTATTCAAAGTCTTTAGCAGACACCGTTCAATGATATCGCAGCGGAATTTAAAATCAATGCTTTCAAAATAATTTGCATACGCTTGAGCAACATCTATGTTTTTGGTGATATATTGCGCCTCAATCATCCATTTATATGTAAGTAATGTGATTGAATGATAATCTAGAATAAACGACTTATTTTTCGCTTCCTCAATGATTTTTTCAAGTTCACTACAACATACACTTCTTTTTCCTTGGCGAAGAAAAATAAATGCTTTGCTTAGTGCATGAAAATGGGCAAACATTTGTGAGGAGTCTTTCGTGCGAAATAATTTTGTAAAAAATTTCAGAAGGTTGTATTCGGCGTCCCCTCTCCGCGCTTTATTTGATGTTACTGAAGACGGGTTCTTATTAACGCTATCTTCGAACAGAAACCAATCAGCTATTGATGATATTATTGCTAAAATTATTGCACTTTGCTCTTTTATCTGAGATTTTTTGATTAAAAAGAATTTTAATCGGTATGAAATGAACCATACCTTGTGCTTCGGTGAGGATTTTAATGCTCTGAGGAGTTTCTGGCAATGAGTTTCAGATCGCTTTCTCCATATGAATAAGTCGTCCTTTTTTGTGGAATGATGCATTGCAAAAACGCTGATGCTAAGACAATTGCTCTCGAAACCAAGAATTTGCTCGAACGCCTCTAAAGAAGCCAGATGATTTGACAGGGACTTTTTTTTTTTCAGTGAAAATTTTTTCAAATTTTCTTTATATTCATACCTTCCGATTGCGTTGAATTTGCGCGTTTTCCATGTACATTTGACGAGCCTCATCGATATTGTTTAAAACACAATATATAACTCCTTTTTGAATCATACAAAAAGATTGAATAAATTGATCACAGCTCGCATCATCATAGAAGCTGTTAGTCTGTTCCAGCTCATATTCAGCTCCAGAAAAGTCTCCCATACTATATTATTCATTTTCCGCATTAGACAAATAATAATAATAATAATTTTTTTTCCCTCTCACATTAAAAGGAGTTCGACAATTTTGCTTCGTGCCCAATATGCATCTTCAGACACTCCCAATCCAATCTTAGTTTTAATTTCTTCAAAATTTTGATAGTGCATCAACGCGTCATTCCACTTTCCCGTAGAACGCGCGTCTTTGGCTTTGAATCGTATTAGCTCCAAGTATGAAACAATTTGCATTGAAGTCATATTTTCAATCTGGTATTCTTGAACAACGGTTGGATACAGATTATTGCTGAAATTGCGCATGGTTTCACTCAAATTTCGAAATCCAAAACGACCAACAACTTTTGATAACAATGCGTAATTTAAGCAATATCTTAAAATCCAATCATCTTGATCACATCCCATTAAACAAGCAGAAAAACTGCTGAAAAGGGCATACTCTGTGGAACTTCTTTGCAAAGATAGTATTCTCGTGATTCCACCGAGAGAAATGGATATTTCATCAAAAACTGATGACAATCCTTCTGATAAAACGGTAGCCGCAATTACAGGGAACTTTCTCTCCAGAAGTTTTGCAGAAAATATGTGTTGTTCATTTTCAGAAAGATTAAGAAACTGCTTCATCATGCGTATAAATTTTAACGTATGAACGAGCTGCTGAAACTGATAACTTGGTAATTTACACCCCATAGTTGCTAACGAATCGAAATAATGCCTCAGGGCAATGTCGCGATTTCTAAGAGTAATTATTTTCAAAAAATTAAGAATTTCTCGTTTACATTCACTCAATACCCAATCTCGAAATACACTTGACCAAGCAATCGACTCTCTTTTGATTTTTGTAAATCCCCAAGTTTTATATTTCCGCTCTCTCGAATTTTTGTGATCAATTCATAGTATTCTAACGCCTCCGATACTCTGAACATTGACGCGGATTCTGCAAATGCTGAGGTAATAACATTATTTTTACGCCCAAATTGATCATCCAGTTGTAATAAATGGAATAGCAAAACTTGTGTAAAATAATTTCGCTTCTCGCCCTTTTCATCCTTCAACTTTTCTTCATAATAATCTGAAAACCAACCATGCATTTCCGTTCTTTTTGAAGGAATTACTGTTGATAGAATTCCTTGCTGAATCAAATAATGAGAAAAAGCTAGTGAGCTTGGTGTCTCTCCCTTTTTGATGAAATGGTATTTGTCACAATTAATTATCAAACTATGTAAACTGAGTGGGTTACAGTCAATTTTAGCCAAAGCTTCATGCAGCGGAGTTCTGACTATCACTTGACTGAGATCTTGCAAATCAAAATACTGCCCGGAAACTGCTGCCAGACGCAAAACAATTTTAATTAAGGCAGGTAGTTTGTCAAACTGTGACACAACTGCTCCCACTGCTTCTGTTGGCAGCTCAATTGCTGTAATTTCGTCAACATATCCCAGTTCTCCGTCTTTAACGCAGAGCAATTTATCTTCCTCCATCATGTTAATCATTAAATTCACTACCAACGCAACTCCTTGGCTGCGACTCAAGATATCTTCAATTAGTTTGTACGAAATTGAGTCTTTTCCTGCAAGCATTTTTCGAAATCTAATTCTTAGCATTTGTTCTACAGCTTCAAACTGAAATGGTGCCAACAAAATCTTGTGCTTAGATAAAGTGGAGAGTGAATTAAATCTTTCGATGTACATTTTGCTCCATTCCTGTTTAATATTAGATAATTTTTTGTTTTTCTTCCAATATTGAATGCTTACTTCACTAGGGCGGCAAGATAATAAATACAACACTTGCGGGCTGTTTTTTATCAAAGATGTAAGTAAATCGTATGAGCAACTATCGCACCACTGTTTTGTCAAAGTATTTAATTATATTGCCACAAAATAACATATAAATTGACCTGAAGATCATCAAAAATCAGCGCAACTTTGATACCCATTGTCTCGAAACTTTCAAAAAGTTTGGCAAAAATCCCAGAGAGGCGTGGAACGATATCTTGAATAATTTGCGTTGGTGGTTCAGAAGAATCTGTCACCCCAGGTATGTATTTCAATAGTTCAATAGACGATGATGGTTCACCAAGTTGGTTAAGATATTGAACAATAGCTGAATGATCCATAACTGTGGATTTTGTGCTTCTAAGAACTGCAGAATCGGTTTGTTTTCCTTCGAACGCCTTCACTAAATTCGGCGTTTGTATCTTTATTGACTTTATCGATACTGAGCTTCTTGATTTTGATTTTTCAAAATTATTTCCAATTGATAATGAGCTTATAGGTCTATTCTTATTTGAAGAGTCTGAGCGTGCTATTTTACTTGATGTATCAATGGAACTCCTGCCAGAAAATATCCCTTTTAATCCATCTATAATTGACATTCGCCTGTTATTTTCGTCACCCAAGGAGTGATGCCGATTTGCAACTGAAATTCGCACTGAGATATTTGAAAGACGATGCTGAGATACTACCGGCGGTTCTACTCTGAAAAAAGAACTCAAAATATTTTCTTGTCGACTGTTAGATTGTATATTTTCTAGAATACTCAATGCCACGGATTTTCGCTTGTCTAGTTGCTCATTTTGTTTGCCAAAAGAAAATTTTCCTGTAGTAGTTGAAAATTTACTTCCTCTTTTGCTTGCTGAAGGTGTTATATCTTTCAAATTGACGTAGTGCTTAATATGATAAGCGAGTTCGCGAAGAATTTCTCCGAATATGAATAAAGGGGCTTTTTGTTGATGTTCTAAACTCTGACCGGCACTGTTTGATAAGTAAGACCATATATTTATGAAAAATTAAAAAAAAAAGCCAACCAGATGAAAACAGACGGCAAATTGGAGATTTGTCTCTCGCAAAAGTCACGAAGAGCACTTTTTCCAACCCCACTTCTTCCAGTTATCAGAATACTCTCATTTTCTCCAAGGCTCCAACTTTGCACAATGCTTGAAATTCTTGATTTTTCCAAATCACGGCCAATAAAATTTCCTTCATCTTCAAGTCTTGTTTTGGTGTTTGAACGAACTTTTTTATTTGGGCTGAAAATTTTTACAGCGTGTGGCATTCCTGATAGTAAAATTTTAAAAAAGAGATAAATATGCTCAGAAGAAAGCACAACCTTTAATGAGAACAGACGGATATTCTGTATGAAAAGAGTATTGGCTTTTGCTTCCATTGTGAGTCTCTTCGTCGCAAATAGCCTTTCCCTCACATAACGGTAAGCACATAAATCTGGCAGCGTTATTAACACACACACCCAATATGGTTCCATCACATCGCTGCGAATTTCCCACGATGCCTGAAAATACAGAGCCAGTTGCGATGCCTATAGAAAACTGCGTTCCAAGAATTGCTTTCAATGATTCTGACATGAATAATGCAGCTCCAATAACAAGCGCAGCTTCTCCTTTCTCATGAGAAAATCCGTCCAAACCCCAAACTACCAATGCAGTAACACCTTTATCATCGCAATTAATTTGTCGAAGGCAAGCTTCAAAATTACAAACGGATTTCAGAATAATTTGCGTCGCTTTTTGAAGGAGATTAAGGTTTTCTGCAAGATGTAACGCCTCTGGGGAAAATCCAGGCATTTTTAAAAATAGAACAGATACATTCCGAAGTTGGTCATAGTTTCCAAATAGGTTTGAAACACTTATATTCTGAGATTCAGTGTTTGATTTTATGATTGTATTAGAATTAACCAACGCAGCACTGTTTACTCGAATGAACAAACTTTTAGATTCATCTAAAAATCTTGGAAATTTCTCATTGGAGACAGGTTGAAGAAAATCTACAATTTTTTTTTTTTTTTAATGGTGTTTGAATTTTTTTTTAAATAACGACGTCTCACCAACAGATTTTTCTTTTTGCAACAGATTCTTCGAGTCTGGAATACTTGATTTTGACTTTGCAGTCGTAACACGCCCAGTATCTCTGAAAGAAACGCTTCGGACGAGACTTTTGACTGATTTCGAATTAACAGCAACATACCCCGAACTGACAGCCATAGACATATCTGACAAAGCCAACTCAGGCCGAATATATTCAAAGACATGATTTTGAACCAATCTTCTGATGCTGTCATCCATAAACGCAACAGACCTGGCCATTTGTGGTTTACTAACTTTAAATGATCGATGAACTTTCACTTTTGCAGAAATTGATGCATCATTCAACAATTCTGCTATTCGAGTTGTCAATGGATTTTGTAAGTCAAAAACACCTTCATATGTTGAAGAAGAGATATTTCTGTACTTCAGTCCTTGCGTCATTTTTAATTCAGCATATTTTATGATTTCGTTTTGGATATTAATTGCCAAGAAGTTTACTAGCTCAGGACTGAAGACGAAATCACCCTCTGTTCCAAGAGCGAGAAACTCAGCTGCAAATTTCATGGATTCACCAGCGATAAAGTATTCCATTCGATATTTTGAAGATAAACTCGGGGCATAGCCGTCACCAACATAAATGTGTGAAGTCGCTCCAAAACCAAGCCCGATGTGAATTTTCAGCGGGTGAAGTTTGAAATTAATTGACGGTATTATATCAGTTACCGATTTGCTTTGCACTATGGATGTGGATTCTTTAAGACTTGCTAGAATGGAAATTTGACGATTTTGGGTAGTGAGATTTGCAGAAAGCCGTCTGGCGCTTATAGTTGTCGTAACAACAGTTTCTGTCACTGGCTTCATTGATAGTCTTCGAGTGGCAGCGGTATAGAGACGGTTGGAAGTCGTTGACGCTCGTTCAAGCATTGATATTGTTGGAGTTTTAGTACCTGTGGATACGAGTTGACATTCTTCTTCTGAACTAGGTATCATAATATGATAATCTGAGAAAAATGATAGCAATTCGATACAGCATAGCATCGCCCGGGTTATGACAAATTCTTTTTCAAACAAATTCATTTCTCCATTATAAGACCTTAGCTAAATCAGTTTTTTATAAAGTTTTCTTCAGCAGTGCTTACCACGATGCGATAATTGCGTCACCAGAAAATTTTACGATTGATCCCTGAGAAGTTTTTACGCGTTTTATAATCTGTATAATTGGCGGATTAAGAAGCTCTTTGATTTTTGCTCCACCGTCATTTCCATAAATTGCTTTTAGCCGGCTTGTCAACTTTGAATAGCCTGATATCTATTAACTTAAGTGCTGACTAAAAAAAATCTTTACCTGAGATATCAATGATTGCCGTCATTCCGAAGTCCGAAATATCAGCCCACGGAGGATTTCGTATATTTTTTTTCGTAATTAGCTCGCGGACATTCTCTGGAAGCAAACTCAAGAGCGAAATGTCTTCTATAGGGTTGGATTCTTCAGGCATTGCCAGATTTACATTAAAAAAAATAATAGTGAACAATAGTCAACCATTTTTGAGCTTCTTGTTTTTTATTCTTTTGCCTATCTTTGGTGTCTTGTCAGTGGCTTCATTGATCTGACCTGTTGAGTCGCGATGACAGATTTTTGGCTCTTTTCCTGCCAGAAAATTGATCACGATGACTCAAAAGCCCAATTTAAGTTTCTCATGGTACAAAAACGCCATCCTCAAGTAATTTCGTAGAAAAAAAAGACGCAGTTGATTGAACTCGACATAAAAATGCCATCCACCGTTCCAATTCGGCGAAATACTTTCTCGTCAATAATGTCAATCTCAAAGATTGCCACAGTGCCAAATGCTATGAATACAACCAAAGCCATCTACCAAATGTGGCGTTCTTCAAAAAAAACAAAATTAGGAGTGCAGCAGTTTCCGTTATGCATTGAGTGTAGAGAGGTTTGTGATTGTTTTTGTTTAAATTCTTACATATCCGTTAACTGCTTTTAATAACAGCGCTATTTTATTCTTGCTTCACATTTCCAAGAATCTCATGAACAACCTTTGTCGTTGTCTGAGGATGTGACCGCGTCCGAAAAATCATTTAATGAATCAGAAGCGACAATTGCCGATTCAATTGTACAAACACACAATGTGGAGAAATGCGCATGCTGCGTGAACATGACGACGCATATTGCCGAAATAACTAACGATTACGATGACGAATATGACGTCAATGACACCACTGGTATCTATTCAGAAGTATCCAACGAAAAACCAAATAAATGCGACAAGAATTTTGCATTTGGTGGTTATGTTGACGAATTACTGGAATCGATTCAAAATTTGGCAAATACGAACATTGGAGAGAATCTTAATTTCAAAAATATTGTGGTTGATAATTATAATGACGGGAACGTATACCACAGAGAGTCAATTGAAACGGTGGAAGACTTGGAGCCAAAAAAAATATCGCCTTATGTCGTCAGTACAGTTAGCGAACCTGTTTTAAACGGTCTTACTGAGTCGAAACCGAACCCATTGCCACTTTCAGTTGCCACCTCCCCTCTTGAGCCATTTTTGGTTTCAGAGCCATCACTTCACGGAATGTCCAGCCAGAAAATCTCAATCATGAACGGCAAAATAGCCAGTATTGAAAACTCAAAGATAACAACAAAAACGATAAGCCATGTTTATTTGCTTAATGACAATGTTTTTGAAGCCTTTTCAGCATCAAGTGAGCTGAGCGCCCTGCCAAGAATTGAAGAATTTGAAGTGCCAACAGTTGACTTGTTATCCAAGTCCACTGGCAATACTGCTGGAGCTAAGTCACTGCCTGAAATTACCATCCCAGTTAATGCACTGAAAATCAACTCTGAAACTGCAATTACACCAAAAATCGAGCATTTAACAGCTGATATTTCTGAAATCTCTGAGTCAGACCAAGGTACATCAATGCTTGAAAAAGAGGGCGCGTCTCAAATTGGTCCAAACTGGAGTATTTCGTCAATTTCAAATGTTCCATTCAAAAGTGTGTCTTTTGAAATTGACAACAAATCCGAAGCTATTCAACGATACGCGCGTGGAAACACTCCAAGAAACTCGCCAGTAGTTTCAGCTGCAATCGAGCCCACAAATAATGAGACACTGGAAGAACTTTTTGAGACGCCACTATGGAAAGATGACAATACCAATAAAGTTAAACAGGAAATGAATCGGGACGAGGTTTATCCTTCATGCGGAATTGAAACAGTAACAGCTCCAGATATCCGACGAACTCACGAATTTCTTGCATCGCCACCTGCTAATGCACCCTTTTCGCTTCACAAGAAGTATATTCGAACAAAAGCTTCTTTCTCAGAACGCACCTCGTCGCGCCACCAGAAATCTGTGCTGTCTCGATTGAGTATGCAACAATCGTGGGTTGAACAGACAAATAAAATCCGGCGAAAGAGTGATGCAGCTAAAACTCACGTTATTGACTGGTGGAATCGGATATCGCAAAAGATAAGAAAGATTTGAAGGTAAAGTATTCACTGCCTCCTTGCTTTTTTGCTAATAAAATGAAAAACAGATGTAACAACTTTCAGTTGGAAAGTGACAGCGGCGCTGTGACGGGCAAAAAGTTGTTTTTCATTTTTATTTCGATACTGTTTTATTACTGTTTCCTCCATCTGGTCAAATTTTCGCAACTGACCATCTTGAATGTACTCAACGCTTCCATTTTCGAGTTTTCTACAGTCGTTGATAAGAAAGAAGCTTTTGCATTTGAAAATAACAGTGACTTTTGTTCTTGCTCTTGCAAACACCTGTAGTTTAATGTGCGGTAATACTGAAAAAATAAAAAAAAGTCAAGATACGCGTAAAATAAATAAGAAAATAAATAATAACCTGAGTCTCAATAACGCGTTCAAAATTTCGAACTGCACGGGTGTTGCCGGCGATTTTTTCAAACATGACTGCATTCACAAAATATCCAACATGATTTAAAGTAGTATTCTTTTCTTGCGAGTATCCATCGCCAAAATACCAACTGAATGCCCCTGGTTTTAAACTTTGATCTATGGCGTGAAAATATGAATTGGTGGTTGTATAAATGTGCACAAGAAATTGAATGGATAGAAGAATCACGGGCATGAGTTGCAGATAATGAACAAATCGCGGTAGAGGTTTAAAGTTTCGGAATTTGGTAGACGTTGATTTATTAAAAGGCTTTCGTTTGAACAGACGACGATAATATGGACCGGCGGTGAATGAAATATTCAGCTCTTTAATACAAACGGGGAAAAAATATATATTAAAAAGGTCAATCATTGTAATGAATATGCGGTACGTACCATCAAAGTTATTCTTTATCTTTGACACATCGTCTGGAAAGAATAATTCAAAAAGCACATGGGGATTGATTGTTTCTGCGAAACCGTCAGCACCAAATGCCGGACCAGTTCCGCCTGTAGGTGCATTTCGAGCTTTTCCAAGGGCAGAGTCAGGATCAACACCAGATACATCGTATTGTTTGCGTTTATCCGGATCACTTAGAACAGAGTGGGCGTGACTAACAGCTTAAAGCGAAAGCCAAATCAAGTATCAACCAGACAATCGGACGGTGAAATACCTTTGAACGCGTCGACGCAACCGTTGGCATTGCATTTATCTGGATGCAAAAGCAGAGCCAGCTTTCGTTTGCGAGCTATTAGTGTAATAATTCCGATGATGCTTACGAAACAAACCTTCCGGTACGCTTTTTTAATATCGGCGTCGGACGGCGGCGGAGCAGCAGTTAAATTAATAATCTGGTAAAGATTTGCGTTGGTGTTGCGCTTAAGGAGTTTTTGAATTCGTTCAATTTCTACTTCGGCCATTTTGAAGTGGAAATGTGAAGGAAGATGTGAAGGTCAAAATAATACTTTCAGTCCATGAAAAATAAAAATAAAATGAAGATTGACCAAATCCTGTTAGCAGAGTAAAGTGCTCAACATAAGTGCAAGCAACAAAGAATTGTATTGGCTAAAGCTTTTTTTATATCACTAAAATGTGTTTTAAGGTTGAACCATAGCACAAGAAAGTCAACAATACTTGGTTTACTCTCTTCTAAATGGATCAGCTCAGCAATTACTAGAATCAGACAAGTGACAGAATGGGGAATGGGACTGTTGAACAGCAATTTTGGCAACTGACACAAAAGCTGCCTTATAATCAAAACATTCAAAAGGTTTGACTGTAAAATTGTTTTTGCTTCCAAATAAGATCAATTTATGAAGAATATTTAATTTAATAAATACGCTTTATCAAAAATCAACCAAACAATCACCAAAAACCAAAATCAACATAAAAAACAATAAAAGTACATCCACACATTTGAATTAATATCAATTCAATGACAGATTCAATAGCAAAGTTTCATTTTTGAGTTACAACAGCCAAAATCACTTGGTTAGCTGAAGAGCTGGAGATTCCAGATCCATTTGTTACACACAATTGCTACAATTCTACAGGAAAAGAGGCTTTGTGTATTTTGTTGAATTGTATGACATGGCCTCATTGACTTAGAGGCATGGTGCAATTATTTGGCTGCAGCTGCAAAGCACTCTCATCAATATTCAATGATATTCTAGAGCATGTATATAATCAATTCAAGCATCTGCTAGTC
>JADGJH010001257.1:0-11011 GCA_027596945.1 Physocladia obscura
TTTTTTTTTTTTTCGCAGTTTAAACCAGTTTTGTTATACGTCAGAACATCATCAAATAGAGCAATCTGAAAAACAAACGCAACAACATACTCGTCCTGAGGGTCAGGTATATCATCAACAAAAAGGTTCCCTTCCTGACGGATGGGCTGAAGCGTCAACACGTGATGGTCGCACATACTATGTTGATCATATCGCAAAAATAACAACATGGACCGACCCCAGAACGCTAACTGTTAACTCAAAGTTTGTCCCTCTTATTTTAAAAAATAAATTATTAAAATTACTTGATGGAAGATATCGTGCCAAAGATCATAGTGGTAACATCATTGAGCTTGTATTCGCCGGCGCAAACCGGCACTCACAACAAACCCAACAACATCCTTCGCAACAATTGTCCCAAACGCAACAGTCTACATCTTCGCCGTGGGAGGACCCGCGAAAAAAGGTAGAAGAGCGTATGATGCAGCGCATTCGGGATATGAAAGGGTGAAAATAGAGTTTGTTTCTTTATTCAAAAGTTCCAAAATGGCAAAATAGAAAAATCGACCTTATAACGAAGGTCGAAAAAAATAAATAAATAAATATAACACCTAGTGGGTATGGGTCATTAAAAGTCGTGAGCATTCTGCGAGCTAAAGAGAAATGAAATATGTCATTGAAGTAAAAGAAACGAAACACGAAAAAAATCAAACGGACCAGAATAGGATCAAATCTAAAAGTTTTTTCTAAGTTAAGCTTCTTATATAATGCAGGAGAAGCGATCGAAAGAGCAGAAAACACAAGCATCGCGGGCTGGAACTTCAGGTACTCCAAGTCTGTCAACGAAATTTCAAAAAAGCGTTGAGTGTCCTTCATAGTCTTTTCGTGTAAGCTACTTGAGGCAAATTCATTTGGGTTTGAGGTTGCGGCACTGATCAAAATCTCATTCAACAGAGCCTAAATATTATTATTATAATGTAAGAAGCAAAAACCAAGTTAACAATGAAATATATACCTGAGGCGAAACGCCCATCATCTCCCAACGCAATGCTTTCAATACTTTAGCTTCCATAGTCTTGATTTCTTTTTGCGAATGTTTATACAAGGACAATACACAAACGTCACTTAGGCATGGCTCTTTAATTTCTTCGCTAAATTTAGATGCAATGTACAGACACGCCGTAGAAACAAGGTAAAACTGTGAGATACGGCAGACTCGAATGCTAGAAAGGTATCTATCCATATAATTAACGGCAAGGTGGATTGTCTCGTCATCGAATTCGAAGTCGTTGGCAAGCCGAATGGCATAGGCGATAATGTCTAAGTGTAAAGGAAGATTTCGTGATGGGTTAAATAAAGAAGTCCGAATTTTGGAAGAAAAAGCAAATCACTTTTGCGCAAATCCGGTGTCATTTTCTCCAGTTGAACTTCACTATTGTAGAATGGCGAGGGAAGATTAAGATGCTGGCGGCTAATCAGATTGATGAGACGCTTGGATGGCACAAAACATGCGCTTGATGGTCGTTGTTGTTGTTGTTGTTCTCGCTTTGGGCATGGTGAAGGAGTGGATGGGGATGAGTTTGGCTGGAGGCAGAGGGCCGAATCGCGTCGTGTTGGAACCACAACACGCGGTTGTTTTTGTTTGCATGGGGATGGCACGGTTACTTCTGAGCGAGCGGCCAATGGGCTCTGCGGTGTGGGTAAAGTAGATTCATGTTTGTTGAAGTTTTGGTTTTGCTTGTGTTCTTGTTTTGAATTCTGACGCTGGCGCTTGGTGGCATTTGTGCTTGTATCATACAGTGCTCTCTGCGGTGGAGTTACGGTTGTCGTTTTTTCTGCAGTAAATGCAGCTAAAGTTGCTGGTGGTACTGTCCCAATTGTGTTTGCTGAGTCCGAAAATGCCACGCAAAAAGCACGCTTCCGCAACGCGTATTTCGTAGTAGGAACAGATTCAGTAGAGGCGCTGATACGTAGGCTGACAGATAGTCGAGTCTCGGGCATTGTTTTCTGCTGTCGATGTTTTGCTGTTGTTGTTCTGACCCGTTTGTTGTGTTTGCTTCGTTTGTTTTGTTTTTTGTTTTCACACTTTTTGGTTGCCAATTCCGTCGGGCCATTTGCGCCAGGCACAAAAAAATTTTGTCAAAAACAATCTGCTGATGAAAACAAACCAAAACAGCGATCCAACAGCTGGCAGACCTGCACAATCAAAAAGTTAGTTATGCGATGGTTCACTATGAGTCAAAGATCCACAGTAAGGCGATCAGCGATTCATTTCTTCCATTTTCAACATGGTCAAGTTAAGAAAAACAAAAACAAAACGATAGTGAGTTATCTATTCTGTGTTTTTCAAAGCAACATCTGCACTGGGTGAAAGGTTGACGAGAGTATAAAAATGAAAACGGCGAATAAACCTCGAAGAAAAAATCAAATGGCTTGAACGCAAACCAATTGCTCGCCAGAACAACAATATGCACTGAAGTGACAGTAAAAATATGCATATGAGTGCATCTGGGTGTGTGATCAAGAAAATATGGTTGGTTGCTGCGTTGTTTGTTGTTACTTGCAACACTAGGAGTTAATAGAGATATTATTTTGACTTGACAAAACACGTTCTTACATAAGTTATTTTATTAAAATATTTTGAGTAGTTCTTTTTTAAATAATTTACCTCTTTTTCGATTTTGACTTTAAAGCAAATTTGAATAAATCTTGTCAATGTCAAAAATGTGAACACCAGATATAAAGTTCAGTTTGCCCCAAAAATGAACTTCAACTTGAACTTCAAATTTAGATTCATATGAGTGGCTGAAAGGCAACTGCACAAATTTGGGAGCTCATTGTGGATCATCATGAAAAAGTATTAGCGTGTACCTTTTATGCAGTTGTCTAATTTGGTAACCCAGGGCCAGTCATTCAAAGACATTGTCAGGATGCTCAGCTTGAGCAAGTGTACTGGAATATGGTTCATATTTTTTGCCACAATCACTTATGTGGAAAAAACTTCAAAAAAATTGAAATGGATTCAACTGCTTCGAAGGAAACAAACATTAACGTCATCGTGCGCGTTCGGTATACTTGCATAACTTCTGTTTTCGGCACATTAAATCGAAATCGCGCGTGCTCTTCGCGTTTGTCTAGTTTGCTAAATGCCGTTATGTTTGAATCAAAACAGACCAAGGAATCAAAAGGAAATCAGGGAAAACAGGTTTGAGATTCGCACGCACGGGCGTAAAACCAAACCAAACCTTCACGTGGCGTGTTTCTAACTTCTGCGTTAATGCTAGTCCAGCGATTGTGACTACCTCTGGCGTAAAGGGCAAAGAACTACATATTCGTGCCAATCCCTCAGATCCAACATCTACGAAAACGTACTCATTCGACAAAGTATTTGGACCTGACGCAGACCAAGAGACTATATACGCAGAAGTTGTGGCACCAATTTTGGAAGAGGTTGAGTTTGTTTTTGATTTGGACAATGCTTTGCTCTTTCACAACAAAAAAATTCTCACGAAAACACAAAATCAGGTTCTTCTGGGATACAATTGCACAATATTTGCTTATGGTTTGACTAACTACTTCATGAACGCTGTAGTGTCTAACAAGCAAAATACAAACAGGGCAAACTGGAACGGGAAAAACCCACACAATGGAAGGAGATCTCGAATCATGCCAAGGAAAACAAGCAGGAATAATTCCACGAACTTTATACCGTCTTTTCGATAAATTGGAAAAGGATGATTCGGAGTATTCTGTCCGTGTTTCGGTAATTTCGAAATTATCGATTTCCATTTTTTGAAAGCCATCAAACAACAGTGCTTGGAAATATACAACGAAGAATTGCGCGATTTACTTGCAAGCGATGAAAATGCTCAGCCGAAACTAAAAATATTCGAAGATGTTAATCGACGTGGGTCAAATGAAGTACAAGGAATGGAAAGAATCCTTGTAACCAGCGCACAGGACGTGATTGCTGTTTTACAAAGAGGTTCACAAAAGCGGCAAACTGCTGCTACAAAAATGAACGAGTCGTCGAGGTACTTTTTTATATTTATTTTTGATTATTTCATGTAAGTTTAATAGTTTCAAATATTTTTTGGCATTTGTTATTGTTAGTCGTTCCCATTGTATCTTCACAATCACTGTACACATCAAAGAAACAACGCCGGACGGCGAAGATTTGCTCAAAGTTGGAAAACTGAACCTTGTCGATCTCGCAGGAAGCGAAAATGTTGGCAGATCGGGAGCAGAAAAAGGGCGTGCAAAAGAAGCCGGAATGATCAATCAAAGCTTGTTAACGCTCGGACGAGTCATAAATTCACTAGTCGAGAAAGGATTACACATTCCATATCGTGAAAGCAAATTAACACGATTGCTTCAAGATTCACTAGGAGGGAAAACGAAAACTTGCATCATTGCGGCAGGTTTGTACCTCATAATTTTGTACATACCCTTCACTGGTTAAATATAGTCGTTATCGCAGTTTCCCCAGCTAAAGCGAATCTGGAAGAGACACTTTCAACTCTTGATTATGCTCATCGAGCCAAAAATATTCGGAACAAACCAGAAGCAAATCAACGTATGACTAAGAAGGCGCTTATTCGTGACTATGAAACGCAAATTGAAAGACTTAAGCTTGATCTTCAAGCTACAAGAGACAAAAATGGAGTATATATGGCTGCTGATGTGTGTTGTTTATTTTACTATTATTTGAACTTACATATTCATTTGTTTAATAGACATATAAAGACCTGATGGAAACACAACAAGGGCGGAAAGACCGAATCGAAGAGATGGAAAAAACCGTTCAGGCAAAGGAAGATGCGATTACAAAATTAGAAACAGATTTTGCTGAGCAAATTCAACTGCTTGAGCATACTCGTAAACAGCTCATCGGAACGCAGCGGGAACTCAATTTGAAAACTCAAACTCTTGAAGAAGCTCTCGGCAATGTATCTGTGCTCAAAAAAGATTTAAACGAGCAGAAGATTTTGACAGAGTAATGATTTTTGTTCCATTTTTAACATTTTTATACTAATATTTTGAAATGTAATCCGACAGGGCACATTCAACAACTGAAAACTCTTTACACAATCTTCACAGCGGATTAGTAAACTTCATGCATGTTGCTGTTGCAGATAATCAAAGTCTTCACGAAAAAATTGGTAAATATATTTTATAAGTTTAGTATTGCAAAAATAAAAATAAATAACGTAATAGAGCGTAAAAGTGCAGCCGAAATCGCAAATATGCGGTTATTCAATGAATTTCAAAATGGCATCATGAGCGAAATCGCCACATTGGAATCTGGAGCTGATATGTTCAAAACAGTCTCTGACGAATTTTTCGGCAATGTCTTCCAGAAATTGAAAACATTCCATGAAACTCACTTCCAGGTTTTTTTTCTATTATTATTTCTTTTACGCGGTCCGTCCATTACTAAATCCACGTCTCTGATTAGTCAACGCAAGCAGTTCAGTCTGAAACAGAAAAAATTTTGAGCTTTGTTCTTGAAAAGTTTACGGAAATTGGAAACAGCCAAAAATCATCCCATACAAATAATAGCAAAACTATTTCCTCACTTCAATCTTGTATTGTCGAGCT
Source organism: Physocladia obscura (assembly GCA_027596945.1). NCBI lineage: Eukaryota > Fungi > Chytridiomycota > Chytridiomycetes > Chytridiales > Chytriomycetaceae > Physocladia > Physocladia obscura. Next base: position 5,581 of record JADGJH010001257.1, read on the forward strand.
TGTTGTGAAGCTTCAAGAACAGCAAGAAGAAAATAAACATTCGTGGGCGAAGTCGCACAATAGTTTTGATCACCGTATTACGCAGCATAACGAAATTGTAGATTTTTATTATCTTTTTTTTTTTTTTGGCCCTTCTATTTGATTAATTTATTAATTTTTATAGATTAAACAATGGCATGCAAAACTCGAGCATTTTTTGTCGATGCTTATATCTTTTGCGAAAGAAAATATTCAGAAAAAAGAAACCGCTTATATGGCTTTCAAAGATTTTAGTTTGCAAGCAATGAACGATGAGGTATTTACTATTGATTATTTATATTATTATTGTTGTTGCTTTTCGAGTTGCAAATTTTATTTTTTTAATCATTGAAGTTTCACTTATTATATTACCAGATTGAAACTCTTAGATCCCAAAATAAGCTGTTACAAGAAAAATTATCTGCAAATGAATTAGCACAAAAGGAGTCAGAGAAGTCTCTGCTGTCGTCGATCACAGGTCTTGTGCAAAAGTTTACCCAGGAATCTAATTCGCGCATTGCAAATATACATAACTTTGCAGCAGGAAATTGCCAGTCTATTCTTAATATGAAACAAAAGCTATCTGAAGAAGTTCAGGACACTGTAGAACGCGATATAATGTTCTTTGAGCAAGACCAAAACCTGTTTACTAAGAAAATTTCTGAGACAAATGACGGATTCAGTATTGCATTTAAGGTTTAATTATTGTTATGTTTAATTATATGCCTAAAATTTTATACAGGATGTTTCTGATGACAGTGAAAACATGCGAAAAATATTCGCACAAGCTTCAGAACAAGTTATTTCTAAATTTGACTTGGTTTCGAAAGCTGCAAGTGAAGGATTAACCGAAATCGAAACCCTACGTAATGACGTGTCGACTTCAGCATTGGCCACTTTAGAAGCCCAACAATCTCGATTGAATACCTACACAGAAACTGCAAAGTTTGAGTTTGGCGGTCTTGGAAAGGAGATAGGGCGAAGCGGAGATCATGTTGATAAAGAAATTGGAGCAATTTCGAACTTGGTACAAGCTTTTTTTCCATTTTTTTTTTTTGAACTTAATCTGTTTCAAGGTTGGCTCTTATGCTTCAACAAATTCATCATTCGTAATTGACACGGCGTATACTATTTCCGAAGCGCGAAATGAAACCCAATGTAAACGTTTTACGTTTGATGAACCAACTGGAAAAACCCCACGCAAGAGAAAGCTGCAGTTGAGATCACCCAAAACCCCCTTCCAAATCTTTATCTCACTTATCATCTATTACTGCAAAAAAACTAAAAGGGTTCCTTTGGATTGGTACAAGACACGCGACCACAACGAAATTCTCACTGATTTGCGTACGCACGGAGAAGTTCAAGTTTTGTCTGAACCGATTGCTGTCTCAATGCCACTATTTAAGAAACCTATTGTTGAGAATTCCATCTTTTCAACGATTGCTTTAATCAAACCCTCAGTTGATGACTCCGAAGACTTGATGGACGAAACTCATGATGGAGTGGAGGATGAGGAATGCGAAAATGTAATCGCACTTCCCATAGTTCCAGCTGCCCTTGTCGAAAAATCGGTGGAAAAACCCGCGACGACTAGACTGATGGGCAAAATTCGGACTGTAAACGGGACGGCAGCCACAGTGAGTAAATTACCAACTAGGCAGAAAAGCAGGGGCAGCTTTTAAGAACTATATTTCACATTAAAAAAACAAAACGATATAACTCGGGGGTTCACTAAAAATATATAATTTTTTCTCGATAAAATATTCCAACTTTATTCCGATTTTACACTCGAATATTATGAAATGAGTTCACAGTCGAATTTCACTTTTCTTGAGCTGGGAAAAAATATATATATATCAGCATATTTCCAGGCATTTGGAATTACAATTTCGCTTTACGGTCACTTAGAATCCATCATATGCTTCAAAAAATGCGTAACAAAAAAAAGTAGTGCTCGGTCATTGATCGGGTACTTTCGTGGATTTGCAGTTACTCACAGTTCGGAGGGAGCGGCCAGCCGAAAGTTTCACCGGATGCGGCAAGACGTTTATGTGCTTCAATTTTTGCTGCTCGTGACGGTCTGTGGACATAAGGGGAAGGATTGCATAAACATCAAAACAACACCATAGAGATATTTAAAAAAAAAGTCAAGGTTACGATTTGTGCGGCGAGAAAAAGTAAGCAACCAGAAACACAGCGGTGCTCCCAAAATAGCCCCACACGTAAACAGTTTCCCAAAAGTATTTTGGGCGCGGGCTAGTAGCCGGTCTTCCGAGAAAGTAACCGCCCGGCTCGTAGTTTTCGCGGTGGTGATTGTCGTGGTTGTCATGAGCGTGCAGGGCAGCGGCGGTGGTGCCGGTACTCGCGGCTCTCTTCTCTGCCACTCGGCTTGCGATTGTGCTTCCGGTTGTCCTCGCTGCGAACGGCAGTCTCGTAACTGCTGTTTTTACAAACCCAAGAAATGACATTGATTATCACAAAATTTCTTTTCATGGAAAGTTGGTTTATTTTAGAACTTTCAGAAATAGGTTGAAATTCGTAATGATTCGTTTACCCGTCCTCTTTGCATTGGCAACCTTCGCACTCAGTCTTCCTAATCAAGCGGTTGTGTTTGGCAGTGACACACCATCTGCCGGTGCCGCAATACTAGCCTTATCATTTTTCAATGTCACAAAGATTACTTACACCTCCGATGAGAGCATCGCTTTTACTTCCATGCCTTTGAACTCTTCTTCTGGAACTGCAAACTTCAGCATGATTATTCTTGGAAGTGGCCAGCTCGGTACAAACTTTTCTCCGAAACTTTTTTTTCGTGAATTGAATAATATCAAAGGCTTTTCGCCAGCCCAATGGTCACAAATTTACTCTTACCAAAGGACCAATAATGTTCGCCTTATTGCGTTATATGACGTTCCTGGAACGGGATTGTCGGTATCATACAGCAACAGCTCGACTGTTGCAAGTGACATTATAAAACTATCTTCTGCAAGCACAATTGCCACAATTCAAGCCGGTTTAAATACTTCATACAGTGTTAATTTTAATAGCGGAGGGTAAGAGAGATTTTCTGAAATTGGAGATTGATATTTATTTTGACTGCTTTTCTTCAAAGACTTGGCCAAATTTATCCAGCGAATATATTAAATACTTCTGCCGTAACACCGGTTCTTAATTTTATCGATAGTACCACGGGGCAATCTACTGCTGCAGCTGTCGTCTACAGGTTTTCTGAAACTCAGCAGCAAATGTCTTTTTTTTATCAAACTGCAGCTTGGGATGTTAGTAATTCCAATTCTCCTTCATCAGTAGTGAAGAGTGTATCAAGCCTTACAAACGCAATTTGGATCAGTTGGGCTTCAGACGGTTATTATTGCTTGAAGAATTATACAGATCAGACTGCTCATGCTGGGAGTGTGACACCATTTGCAAGTGCTGCTATTTCAGTATTACCCACATTTGCCGATTTTTATATTGCATACACAACGGCCACTAGCATTAGATTCATGACTTTGTCGCTTTTACAATTTAAAGTGTAATTGTTTTTAGAAGTGGACAAATCGATCTAGGGCATTTTTCTTTGAAGATTTTACTTACGGTGTTGGTGCTGGTCTTGTCAGTAGTGATAGGCGTGGTAATAGAAGTCGCGAATATGGTGAAGCTTCGAGTGGGTACTGCTGGATTCTTGTACCCTATTTTTATTTTTTTATAATTTTTTTTAAATTTTCCAATTCGTTCAATTGAACTTTTTCAAACAAATTTATTTTCGAACTACACAATTCAGAAACCCAACTCAGTAAACACCTTCCCATAAGAACGCGGTGCGTATTTTTCGATAATATCCTCAACAGAGTCAATCACAATTTTGGAAAAGTCAGTGCCGTTCCCAATCACGACTTTTGCTGCTATCGCTTCCGCCAAGGCGAACAACTGCCTGTTCTTTCCCTGAACCTGAGCAAGCGTTGCCAATGCCTTGTAAAAGTGGTGTGCAATATCGATCTCATTCTTCCAAATCTCAATTTCTTCACGACCACGTGCAGTGGTAAAAGAGAGAACAACGTCGCGTCCGCCAGTTGTGACACCAGCTCCAGCAGTCTCGAAACGAACATCCGAGATTGGCTCTTCGTAGTACTCGAATCTATCAACCCAACGACGCGTTGAAGTTGAAGATTCACCTCTGACGGCGATGACCGCCAAGTCCGTAAAGATGAACGAGTGGCGCGCGGACTTGAAAACGAAAAAGATAGTTTCATGCTGCAGAACATGCTTGAATATCGGATCGTTGGCAACATTGTGGTCCCTGATTTGTTGGCGGTTGAGACATGTAGATACCTCTGAGGTTCCAGTGAGAGATGAGCCGATCGACTTGATTTTGTTCATTCTTTTAAAAACAAAAAATTTCATTACCATATATAACAATTTATAATTAGGTCTCCCTCTCATCCACCCAGCCCTAAATCAGGCGCCACCTTTCGGACTTTGACTGATTCTTTGAAATAGACCGGTATTATCTGGCGCTCAAGCTACTGTCTCAGTCCACTTTATAAAATTGGCGTTGCCCATTCTATAATACTAATACAACAAATTTTATTCTCTCCTTAAATGAAACAATAGCTTTATTTAATTCTACGCTGTCAAATACTCATATTTTTGGCCGAATTGATGCGCTTAGTGGCTGAAACGGTTCATAAAACCATTAAACCAAAATGTGTTGAATTTGCGCACTAAAAATTTAATAGCAGACTTGAAACTTTTGGTTTGAAACGTAATTAAATATTGTCATTTCACTTGAAAGTGTCTTTTTTCCAAATAAACTTCAATTTTTCTGAGTTTTCGATGGAATCACTCCAGGCTCAAGTTACGTCTGTGCAAGCCAGTGCAAACACACGAACGTATGCCCTCTACAACTACTATTTCCATTGCATGTCAATGGAAAGGGTTGGGGTGATCTTCCAAAAATCACGTTGAACAATTGCCCGATGGATTAAGCTATTTTAATCAAATGCCCTGTTGACAAAAAGGCTCTGAAAAGTTGTCGATTGCAGGTTTTCTGCATTACAAAAACAATTGTTAGTGGAATACTTCACTGCACACCCTCTATCTTTTTTGGATGAAGCCCAAGATGCGTTCTTCAAACAATTCCAGAAAACCATCAGCGTATTGTATATTTGGCAAATTCTACACACAACTGGATTTACATGGAAAAGTCTCAAACTCCGAGCAATGCTCATAACGGACTCTGAAATTATGAAGTTTACGTGTGAGTTAAACTCATTTGATTGGTTGCCACACAATATTGTATTCTTGGACAAAGTGTTGTTTGAAAATGTTAAGATGACGGGGATATGCTCTAAAAGGAAAGAAGCTATATTTAAGAGGGGAGTACTTGAGACTTCCTTGCATCTCACTTCTTTGT
>JADGJH010001258.1:0-11010 GCA_027596945.1 Physocladia obscura
CAGTTCTTATTTGAGAAATACCCATCCTTCTTACTCTTAAATTATAAAGCCTGTGAATAACTTCTAATCTAATAGCCCAGAGCTTTTGATTGTATGGAAGAGGCATTAGTAGCCTGCGATAAACCTTTTCAACTGCTCCCATTCCCCATTCAGCTGCTTGACAAATTGAAGTAGTTGCGTTACTTACTGTTTGTAAATTATGCCAAACATTTGCTGGTGCTTGATCCAAATTTTTGTCTTTGAGAGGTGTCACAATTTTGTTGAACATTTTGTTGTTGACTGGAAAGGCAGAATCAGCAAAGACTCCATACTTTTTCAAAGTGAATTCTTTGTCCAGTAGCTTCTCACATAAGATGCAGCTTGTTTTGCCATCATTCCAAGAGCCGGGGCAGTTGTGTTTCATCCATATACTTGTTCCTGTTTGTTTGTGTATGTTGAATAAAATTGAATATGTTATCAGCTTACCATCAACACCAAAACAGCGCACTCCAGTAACACATATGTAATGTAGCCAGCCATTATACATAGCATTTTGTTTGTCTGTGAAAGATGGCTCTTGCACTTGGTAGTTTTTTCTGTCAATGAAACCAAACTTGTTCTTGACAAATGGCTCTCGTAATTTGACTTGTTCACCCCATAGAACTTGTTACTGGTAAGTTGGCCATACAATTTGAGCATCTTTGATATTCCTGAGTGATAGTAGAAGTGCCAATTCTGCATTTGATAATACACGAGACAAAGTAGCAGGGGATACCAAACATCTCACATAATGTCTTGTTTTCCATAGTTCCACAGTAATAGTGCAGCAGCAATCCAAGCACCATGATCTTTGATGTTACTTTTGGTAGTTGTCTGTTTTGGCGCTCGCCACTCTTGACAATATAGTATTTTGAGAATCCATCAAGTAGTTCGAGAAACATATGCATATTGACAGAGATGACATTGATAAAGCCTCTTGGATTTTTGTTGTAGCTGCTGAATAGTTGCTGCCAAAAGCAATTGTTTGGATTTCCCAGATTTGCATTTGTCAATTGATGTCATAATCGAAGCTGATTTTTTGCCCTTAATAACGCCAGTATTTGAATGCGTATGTGTAGATTGTGTGCGATGCAGACAATGCAAAGCAGTAACGTTGAGTTTGCATTTGTTTCAAGTTCAGCAATGTCCATTTTTTATTGTTTGTTTTTTTTGGAACAAATGATTTGGTTTATTTTTGAAGACACCATCAGGACAAAATTCTGGGACAAACTGCCTGTCCCACTGGGACAAAGACATTTTGTCTTTTTCATTTGTCCCAGTTTTGGAAGTCTTCCATTATGTGAGAATGTCACAAAATTGGTAGACACTCTCACTAACAAATCAAAAAGCACACATACTTTTTGACAATTTACAGCAAACACCAAAAACCATAATCTAATAGCATTATCATCCACTCCTGAATGGTGCAAATTAATACAGCACATACAAAATGACCACTCTAACAACATCATGAACCCATGCCTAGAAATTAGTAAAAACATTAAAAACTTGTGATATGGGAAAAAATGTTGGCATCCTCAAAGATACCCTAACTACCCACAAAAATTTTGACAGAAAGAAGCGCTGAGTGAGCTTTTCAGACAACCAAAAAATTTCTGAAATGACCAATGAAAAAATGTTGTTCAACTCATGCCATCAACAGACAAACTACACCACAGCATCCAAAATTATAAATCAACGTGAATTTTATTCAATTAATGATTATACAAAAAGTGAAGAAAATACATTGTCTCAATTCAGCATAAACATCAAATTTATACTATGTCACAAGCAAACAACTAGATAATCATCCTTTAGACTTTTGATGTGAGCTTTGCATCCAGGGCAGACTTGAAATGTTGAGCATTTCTGACAGACAAACCATGTTGTGCTATGCCTCCAAGTTTTCAAACAGGGAATGTTTTCAGTGAATCATTACCTTTTCAGCTTGCATATTCTTCTTGTTGATCCATACATGCTTTTTGGCTTCCTTATGTTTATCTACAGCCCCAAGGTTTGTGATCTGTGCATCAAGTGCTGCTTGCTCCTGGGATTGCAGTTCAGGGAAGCTATATACTTTGTCTTTCTGAACATATAATTTTGGTTTTACAGCTACTTTCTTAATGCCAAATTTTGAGATTGAAGATTCCAGCAGGTTGATATTTGTTTTTGTCGCAGTATCAATTTGGCAGATTTCACTTGATTTTGTATTCAAATTGAGTAGCCAATGCTCAAAGTCTGTGACCCACATTTAGATTGAATCAAGAGTGAGAAAACTAGTGTATACCACAGTTATGCTCTCTGTGTGTTTGAAACAGTCAAGTTAATTTATATAAAAATTGACAATAAAGTGCTTAACACCAAGCTGTGCTTTTGAAAATTATGAGGTAGTAAAATTGTTACTAGATGCATCAATGGATTTGACTCCTCTGAATTGCTATCCACTTCAAATTTTTGCCAGACACTGGCATGCAAATTTAGTTTCACTTCTATTGAAAAGTAGATCTGTTTGAATGACTTGAAGGGGTATATCAATGTTATCAAATTTGCATTTGGAAAAGACTAATGATAGCCAAATATGGGCACTTTAAACTTATCAACACTTTAGAAAATAAAAGAATATGCAAGAGTAAAGAAATGTAAAGTAAAGTAAGTCCAAAATCAGAATTTTTTATTCTAATATGTGTAGTGAGTTCATAAAAAAAAATCAAAAAAAAATCAAAAAAAACTGTCAATTCAAGGCCGGCCATCTGCAACCCAAGCAATAGCTCCCACAATAGCACTCCCACCAACAACCCACCATGGCGCAATCTTCCACGTGTCCATCACCAAAAATCCAACAACCATGAGGCCCGTCCACCCCGTATACTCGCCCAAACTCGTGACACTGTTCCCCGGAAGAGCAATTGCTTTCATCCACAGCATGTAAACGGCAGATATCAACAACCCGACTGCTACGCTGTTAAGTCCCTTGAATATCACACGTAGAACTGGAAGGTCGCGGTAGTGTCGCCAGATTGGAAGTACACCAGCTTTTATGAGGAGTCCAGGCAGGAAGATCCCGATCCATGCGAGAAGAGCGCCTACAAAACTTGTGGCTCCAGTGGAGCGGTAGGCGAGTGCACCGCAGTATGCTGCGAAATTAAAGTTTGGCCCTTTGCACGTGGAAATAAATGCATTTTTATTAAATTTTTTTTGCTTTATGAAAATTGGATTGTGAGTTACCTGGCATAACATTGATGATTGCGAATCCCATGAGAAACTCTGTGGTTGTTAGCCATTCTGTATTTGACACGACATAGTTGTATAGCAATGGAACAACAACTGGCCCTCCACCAAAAATGATCGCGCCAACAAAATAAAATGTTGATAGAATTTCCAGCCATAATGGAACTGCTTGTGATGTTACCGTATAATGCTGCAGCACGCCAGAAATAATTAGGAGGATAAAGAATAAAACAATCAGCGCGGCGCCAGTTTTCATACTGTATGTAAAGTATATATGGAGATCGCGGCGTGTTTCTTGTTTTTCAGTAGCATTTACTTCCGATTTATTGTTTGGAGTTATAGTATCGGTTGCTGCAGCATTTACAGTGGCGCCACCAGCTGTAGAACCAGCGTTATCGTTTGGTTCTAAAGACGAAGAATTTTCACCAGACACCACCAATGCCTCAGTGGAAGCTTCATCAGCGACCCTCCAATCCCCACTAACAGTATTCTGAGCGATTTGCTGTCCATCATTTTTTCGCGCTTTTTTCGCCTTATATTTTGATAAAATTCCAGGCACAATGCTTTCAATATATGTCACGATTCCACCGAATACCATCATGACGGGAATCAGCCACGCTTGAGAAGCAAAGTTGATGACTAGAACGACGGCGATTGCGGCAAGTGACGCGGACGTTTTATCTGTCAGAAGTTTAAATGTCAATTGTTTCGCGGCGATTGAAATCAATGCAATTGAAACTGATGCGAGAGCACGTTCGATATAAAGAACCTAACGCAGATTAAAAAACTGAATAAAATATGTTTGAAAGATCTTTAAAAACAAACGAAAAGCATGTACAGATTGGGGAATGTCGGACGCTCCGAGACGGCCCACTGCATATCCTAAAGCGCCCATCACGATTCCACCAGGAATACTCCAAATCAGAAACGCAAGAACACCGGCTATCGCACCACCGCGAATCAAAGCCACCGTGAAGGCCAGTTGAGTTGATGCCGGGCTATTTTTTATAACTATTTATTTCTTTTTCATTTACGTGTTTTTTATTATTACCCCGGCAAGGCGTTAGAAATTGCATAAAGCTCTGTGAACATTTCGTCTGACAGCCATTGTTTCTTTGCGACGAACAAGTCGAGCAGCAGAGCGATATGAGCCTAACAAATAAAAAGCAAAAAATGTCGATATCAGAATAATCATAGTCTTGGGTTCAAGTTGTTTATAGTTTTTTGCGTGAGTTTTTGGGCTTGTTGGTGGATATAGTTTTTTTAGTTTTATTTTAGTGCACCTGTGGTCCGCCAAATGTGATGAATGCGAGAGGAAGATAGTTTAATAAGACTTCTTTGATTCTGTCTGCGAATGGGATCTGTTGTTGATCCATCGTTTGTTGTTCTGGTTCTGCTGAAACAACAGGTGCTGAATCCATTTATTTGATTTTTGTCAAAAAATTTTATGTCCTGAGGCATGCGCACGCTTACGTAAAAATTCAATGTCATCCCGTGTCTTAAAATGAAATTTCTGTGTCTCGCCGATTGTTCTATACCCGAACATTTTTTTTATTCGCTGAAAGAAACATTGATAAATCGTTGGTTAATTAATATCTCTAAACTCGCTAGGTATAAACCACAGCCAAAATCTACTATATTCTCCAATTTATTATATTTTACTGTCATATTTTGAAGAAACGGCGAGCGAATTTCATAAAAGAACGAACATGGATTATATAGCAATAAGTAGCGGTCTAGTAATATGGCTGCAGTTGTCGACAGCGTGCACTGAAATGTGTGATTAAAAATGCCATCAAATACCTTTTAATTTGGAAGATTAGGCAAAAGATCAGCTTGGTACATAGCTTATCAAAACGTAGAAGCTGCTGATTCAGGAAAGAAATTGATGAAATTTGGGACTGTGTTATATTTCGAATGTGATAGTAGTGGAGAAATAAGGTAGTATATTTTGAATCCTTGCTTTTTTCATTATTTCGCTCATTGAGAAAATCCAAATATAAAATTTGTTAAAGTGTTATGTGCTCACCCCACACAATTTTTTTTCTTCTTTTTTTAATTTGACCACAAAGTTCCAATGTGTTTTTATAAAACAATTGAAGGTAAGATAAAGATATTAATAATAAACATAAATGCTTTTGATATTGATTGAAATCACTCACCAGATGGCAAAATCATGACCGTTAGCCCTAATAATCAAATCTTTTATATTATTCAAAGTTAGTAAACTGGAACGCCAAATAGATCTTGAAATGTATTTTATTAAATGAAGTGAGTTGCGAAAGTATTGATAATATTATGCACTGGATTGAAATTCCTCAATTTTCAGAAATCAAAAGGGAGCAGACAAATTCTGCGTCAATTTCTAAGTATTAACTTATTTTTCGCGAAAATGGGCTCTCATATCTCAAGAACAATCAAACAAAATGAGTTTCACCGGGCAACTGCTGTCGCCACCATCTCACTCCCAAAGAAGAAGAAATCAAATCCAAATCAGCAAGTCTTGGGTCTCCTGAATCTGCAGATGATCAACCTGTCCAAATTGTAAGCAACATATCTGATATTGATTTTACTCGAGAGTATAGACAGCGAAACTTCTTGCCAAGTGACCTTGATGAACAAGATCAGCTGGAATTGCAGGTAGGATTCCATCCAGCTCGAATATTGGAAATCTAATTCTGAACTTATTTCCAGCATTACCTGTCCCGTCACCTTTTCAAAGAGTAAATATCTTTTTGATTTTGGGTTTTCTCTTCAGAAAATTTTTTTATAAAGATATTGTTCGAAAAGATATTAAAACGGTTTTGACACAACCGGGCTTCAAAGTACTTGACGTTAGATGTGCGAACGGATGGTGGCTCGATTCTATTTCGAAAACGTTGCCGAGCTTTATGGAGTGGCAAGTCTCCAAAAACAAGAAACGGAAAAATAAACATTACAGTCAGTAATAAAAATAGCAATAAAAATCAAAATTGTGGCGAATCTGTCACTGAAAAAGCTGCGAAATTTCTTCCGAAAGCGAGGTAATGTAACAAAATATTTGATGTTGTTCATCAGCGATACTTTTTTCTTGGATTCCCAACGCATCAATTTCCCGTGGCCATACGTGAATTAATGCGGGTTGCTAAACTTGGTGGCTGGATTGAATTGGCAGAGGTGAGAATGTTAAAAAATAAGAAAAACAAAATGAAGCAACATGAAGCAAAATCAATTTGATGAAAAATAGGTTGATGCTTTGAGCTATCACACTGGACCTATTGCAGATAGAGTGCAAGACGCATGTCTGTATTTTAATTTTAATTTTAATTTTTTTTTTTACAATATTTTTTGAACTGAATTTTTTGATTTATAGTCAAAGCGATAATGGCGAAATATTGATTTCTTGGCTGGCAAAAACCTTGTGAGCTATGTGGCAATTTCTGCCAAAAAAATACACATCTGCGTCAAAAAAATTGAATGTTTCCATGTCATGCAACTGGGGTGGCCCAATTGGCACAATGGTTGCGCAAGATGTGAAAAAAGTTTTACTTGTACAAATAACTTGGTATTGAAAGAGATCAATACAAAGAACTAATTGATGCAATGATGGTGGAGGAAAAAGCTAGCAAAGAATTTAGTAGTAAGTCGAAAACATAATTATGCATTTTATAATCCACTAATTTTATAATTATACCAGATACCCACGGTGTTTCCTTTCAAGTTGAAAAATGAATTTAACAGAGATTTTATTTTTGCTAAAGCGGGCTGCCAATAATATTTCCAAAACTCGAGGAAAAAATAAATAAATAGATCAAGTTGGCTGAATAATTTATTTATTTCTAAATCATTGTCGAAGTACGCAAGGAGCGTATACTTTAAAAGCGCAGTGGTGATTGAAATAAATAACAATCAAAAAAAAAAAAAAAAATATGATTTTTTGCGTGTGTGACAGTAAATAAAATTTGAATTTTCAAAATGCAATCTTCTTCTTTCTCCACCTTTTCCGAAGCCTTCGGCATTTTATATGATTACGGCTAACTGGGTGTTGAAAGGGGTGACAGAAATATTTTAAATTGCAGAATTGGAATCCATTCATATAAACACAAATTGTTTCGTGGGTTGTGTATTTGAAAAAAAAGGATGGACATGGTAATGAAAAATGCAAAGGCAGAAAAGTTGATGGGAGCAGTCAATAACTATTGTTAATTTTTATTCTTGTTTTCGAGCAGAGTTTTTCTGGAAAGGATAGTATTATCACAGGTCGGCATCGAGAGCAGCAGCTTGTTGTTGGTCCTGCAGCTTCTTTCTTTTGTCGAGGATTTTCATTCTCCGCTGGTAACTGTTTATTGTCGTGTTGAGTTTGTTGGTTGTTGATAACAAAAACTCACTCGTCGTATTGGCACTTTGTCCAAGCCACACGCTCCTCCTCGCAGTGCCACGGCAGATACCAGTTTGCGCGGCGGCATTTGTTGAGTTCCGGCAGAAGATGCGCGCAGTAGTCGCGGAAGGCAAGCGGGATCCGTTCGCGCTGAAGCTCGGCTTGCGTGATATGCATCGCTTTTATTCGTTTGCAGTATCAGTTTGGGTACGTTACAATCCGTTCCGTTACATTGCGTTACAATACGTTGCGTTGCGTTATAGTTCGTTCTCGCTCACCTGGTGGCGCTGTATCGTCTTTCTGAGTTGCCGTCATTGTTGTTGACTTCCTTTTTTCACAAAATCCAATATTCTCAGAAAAAACATAATCAATCTTTTAAAGACTGGTACTTTCAATCTTTAGTTTAACGACGAAGCCCCAGTAATAATATCAATAAGCTCGTTGGTGATGGCAGCTTGACGCGATCTATTGTACGTCAACGTAAGTTTGGTGATCATCTCGCCAGCGTTCTTTGTCGCGTTTTCCATGGCTGTTCTCTTTGCAGCCTGCTCGGCTGCATATCCTTCAGCGACTCCCCAGAAAATTGAGTTTGCAAGTGTGAATTCTTGGTAGTTCTTGAGAATGTGGTCGTCGTATTCATAGGCGGAGAGTTTTGCTGGAAAAATGCAAGATTTTTTATAAAGTCCAAATTAGTTTTACCCATCAACAGGCATGATTGGGGAAAAATATTGCTCGCTATTTTCTGTCTGAATCGGTTTGCTTAAATAAACTCACGAGCAGCAGCAAGAGTCTCAACAGAGTAAACCGGAATAGTCGCTGCTTCATAAGAAATAACACTCTTGAACTTATTGTAAAAAATTTGTCCCGCGTCTATCTCAAATCCGCCTGCAACAATTTGGTCGGCAATCAAACTCGCTTCGACCCACACAGGGTGAACCTTGGTGACTTGATCGAAATGAATGACAATGTTTTTGCGGTAGTCGCGCTGGATCTGAGCGCGCGCTTTCTGACCAATCACCGCAATTTCGCTGTCCGGTTTCGTTGCTACATATTTTTTGACAGCTTTCGCGATCGACGAGTGGATTCCACCACAAAGACCGCGGTCCGACGATACAGCAATTACGAATGGTTTCGTTGTTTCCTTTTCGACGGCTTCCGCGTGCGTATACACGCCTGTATATATATTGGCTCAAAAAAATTACAATAAAATAGTATTGAACAATTAACTGGTTGCAGATTGTCCAAATGCTCTTGCTGTCTCCATGCTTCTTTGGGCCTTGGTGACTTTTGTAGACGCAATCATTTTCATTGACTTCGTAATTTTTGCAATATTAGAGATTGACTTCAAGCGCATTTGGACTGTCGAATTATAATTGTGGTAAGAAAAAATCTGAAAGGACGAGAAACGAGAATCTGGCTAGCTACGAACTTTCTTTAAGCGTGGCGTACGTTCTCGGCTGTCCGAAAGTGGCGGTCTGTCTGATATAGAGATAAACCAATATTAACAAAAGTTAATAGATAAAAAAAACTCATCACCACGCAAACTCATTTCCCAATTTATAAAAAGTATAACTCTTTCTCTCACTTGGGGGACTCACCCAAAGGACACTGCTGGAGCTGCAACGTTGCGAACAATGGCAAACATTTCGAGTTCCAACACAAGAAAAAAGCGCGAAAAGTACTGGCAATCTTCAAATCGATTTTCCACACTGCCGAGTTGAAAACGAAACCAATCGAACCGAAATAAGCGACAACAGAAACGAATAGAATAGAATGGCTACTGCAAAGATTGCTGGACTGCTGATCAGGACGGCCGCGAAACCGCTGGCTAATTATTTGAAAACTAATGTTTGTGTATTATCTAGCTCTTTTTTTCCGTTTTATTGCGATCATTCTATCCCATCCGTTTGCAAAAAGAATTAGTTTTGCTTTCGCTCCATCGTGTCTTTTTTATTATTATCGATTACTAAGGCTGAAAACCAAATAGGCCGCAAACTCCCCTGCATTCAAAAAAATATGTGTCGGGGTCGCGCAATCGTATCACCGGATCGAAGAGTTAAGCACAGCAACCCCATCAAGTGCGCCTTTTGAATAATTTTTTTAATTTTTTTTATTGAATCTACATACATAACATATATATTTCTATATAGGACCCTGAAGATGCGGTTCTTGGGATACAAAGTCGAAACAATCCGGCCGTTGAATGAAGCGCGTGCTGTTGAATTGGGAACTTCATTCTTGGCTGAGTTTGTGATTTTCAGTGTTGCGGGTAAAAAAATTTACCATTTCTTCTCATTCTAAACTATAATATACACATATGTATCAAAGGAACCGTCGTCGTTACCGAAACAATTCGATCATCACAAGCCACATCGCGTCGAAATAAACACCTCGACGATGAAATCGAAAGTTTGAAAACTGCTGCTGTCGTTGATAGCAGTTTACTACAGAAATTGCAGACGCGGGTTGAAACTGTTGAGAAAGAAAACGGTGCGTTGCGGGATGTTGTGGTTGAATTTTTGGCGGCAAAAGAGTCTGGCGGCGGCGGCGGTTTGTGGTGGTTTGTGCCTGGGTTGTATAAAAGTAACGGCGGAGTAGGCGGGGAAGAGGTTGAGTTGTTGAGAAAGAAGATGGTATCGGTGGATAAACAATGAAAAGACATTCTTTTTTTTTTTATGATGACCAAAGTTTTGTGATGGTCTCATATGTTGTCACCAGATTTCTTTTTTTTTCTTTTGAAAAAATGTCTTCCAACTGGAAAAAGTTGTCTGCCAAGTCCACCGCACCAGCAACTACGAAAAAGACGCTGCCGAAACAGCACAATAATTCGAAACCGTCGAAGTTTCTTTCATTGAATCAGCTGAAATCTTCAGACAAAGCGCCAGTATATGAAAAACCCGCAACCTCAAAACATCGAAGAACGGCAACAACCAGTACCACCACTACCAAACCTATCGAATCAAAAACAAGTAAATTCAATGTGACTATCCGAAATATTGAACCAATTGCGGCTGCGCTAACTGTCCCCATCATCGATGCGAATGTCGAAAATACGGTTTCGAAGAAAAAGCGGAGAGATCGCGACGATTTTCTCGATTCAATGCTGTTTACAAAAAAAAAAAATATATATATAGAGACTATTTTGGATAAAAAAGACTTGGAAAAGTGAGTTTTTTTTTTATTTTAAAAAAAATTAATTAAAAAAAATAACAGCAACACTGAATCTTCCAAGTCGGACCCAGTAAAAATCGAGTCAACGAATTTGGAAGCTATAAAAAAAGTCGAACATGAACAAACTGTCCCTGTGGTAGTTGCCACTCTTGATAATGGCGCAAAATCTTTTGGCAAAATGGATGAATTTGAAGATTTGAAAGCCGAAAAATTGACTGCATTGTCTATATTAAATC
>JADGJH010001260.1:0-11005 GCA_027596945.1 Physocladia obscura
CAATTACTTTATAATGCACTTAATTTATTTGAAATATGCTAAATGCATTGAAATGCATTTAAGGTTGCATTGTGTGCATTAACAACTTTGTGATGCATTATAATGCATTACAAGAGATTATAATTCATTATTCTTCATCTGGTTTCCTGATGTTGCTAACACAACAAATGAAATATTTTTTATTAAATATCCTCCATCAAATAATTGTGAGCTTCTTTTGCAGTCTGTTTTTCACTGCAAACAGCCATAATTTCACTGCCAACTTCAAGATTCAAATCTTTCTATTCCATTATTTTATATTGGAGGTTGCATAATGAAATATCAAATCCAATGTCTGTTACAAAAACAATCACATCAAAGCTAATATTCCAATAGCTGTCAGACCATTAATGAGATATCCAGGAACATGTGAAACTTCAGGAAATCAGCAGATGCATAAAAATGCATAGTAATGAATTTATCATATCATAAATACATTATTATTATTTACAATGCATTTCAATAAATTAATTTACAATGTTTAATAAATTTAATAAATACCTTGTTAGACATTAAGTAAATTTAAAATGAATTTATTATTCTGTTAATGAATTTATAATACACACAATGAATTTAGAACATTTAAAATGCATTTTAAATGCAAAAAATGAATTTAGAACATTTTTAATGCATTGTAAATGCTAGTCTGCTGACAACCTCAGCACTTGGACCGACGCCCTTGACAACGTTTCAGGGATTAACCGGAAATACATGCTTGCTGCAATCAGTGAGCATATTTCCCATCTGGAGGACCGCATGTGCCTGCAGGTCCTCCAGCAGCAGCAGCAGCAGCAGCAACAAACCCAACAACAGCAGCTACAACAGCCACCACAAACTGCCCAACAAAATGTGTCAGCCATTGTGTCTGCTGTCCTCACTACAGTCATGCCAGTCTTTGCATCCAGGACAGTCCCTGAGGCTGCGCCTACTCTGCCCCCACCTCCCACTCCTGCTCCTGCAGCGCCAAGGTTCCCAACTCACCCGCAAGGTAAAAGTGTTGCCCATGTCTTCCCCCTTGTGCCTGCCCAAATTGTTCACAAGATTCTCCTCCTTACATTCTCCCTTAGCAACTTGCATCACTTGTGTACGGTTGTTGGAGAAGAGCGTCAGCCTGGCAGGTTAATGCTGGGCAACAATAGAATTTTTCGCAAAACAGATGGAAAGAATACAGCACTCACAAAAATTGGGTCACCAATGAGACTGGTCCGCGCATTTTCAACGTGGTGGGCAATATGGTGTGCAGGTTACAAGCTCACCTATGGAGTTGAAATGCCATTTGCTCTCATTGCAGGTTGGGCCTCTTACCTTGACAAGATCTGCCAGTGGATCAGGACAGGAGCACTGTCAGACTATCAGTTTGGGGCCATCAAAGAATACACCTTTGCAGTCCTCCAGCCTGCCCTTGACGACCTCAATTTTGATTTTGGGCAGTCCCAAGTGCAATTCCAGTCTTCACTAATTCAAGGCCAAATCAATTCACTGCCCCATCCAAGAGACTTTTGACCCCAGGAAACAGAGGAGGCAGCACCACAGCCTGTTACAACTGTAATGCAGGTCAACCATGCCACAACAATCCATGCAAGTTTGCTCATGTCTGTCAGGTCTGTGGCAAGGATCACAAATCACAGAACCACCATCCCGTTGTCCTGCAAGGGGCAGCAGCAAGTGGCTGAGCCCCAATGCACGCAGCTGGAGCCACCTACACTTCCCCCCACTCCTGCCCCAGCTGTGTCAGTTAACAAAATAAAGTCTGTTAACCTTAATACCTGTCCTGCATGTCCCAACACTTTGCTCAACAAACTCATTTCAACCAGTCCACCATCAGCCACCTTCTATTTGGTGCACCCTTTCCACTTTCGAGTTCTCCAGCAATATCAGCTCCAACATTCAGAAGGAATTGGCCCAGGGTTGCACTTGCAGTCCATTCTTGGCCCTTTTTTCTCTCACTTCCAATCTTCACTCTTAGGCTCAGCCCCCAAGTCCTCTGGTGGCCACTGCAAAACTCATAATCTTTCCTGGCACCACAATGGCTCTTCAGTAAACAGCAGGATCCCAGACTCAAGAGCTGAACTACAATACAAATGCTTTGAAAATGCCGTCACAGCCATACTAAAAGCCGGCCCTAGATGTGTACTGTCTCAAGCCAATCTTTTGGATGCTTTCAGACATATCCTTGTTTCCATGGAAGACTGGGAGTTACTGGGATTTGAGTGGAACAGCCAGTACTTCTAGGAAGTGATCCTCCCCTTTGACCTCCACTCTGCTCCCTACCTCTACAATATCTTTGCCAAGCTTCTACACTGGGCCTGCAAATCAGCTGGCATCCAGGTAATGTTTCATTACCTCAATGACTTCTTGTATGTAGAACCTGCCAATTCCTACCCTTTGGCCCTTCCAACTTTTAAATTAGTCACCACAGATCAGCAAGAACTTCTGAGGCTGATTGGTCTCCTCAGTTACACTTGCAAAATTCTCCCCACTGGACGTCCCTTCCTCTGATGCTTTATCAAAACAGCTTTCTCGGTAAAGCAGCTTTGCCACCAAGTCACGCTTACTGGACCTGTCCAAGAGGACTTAGCCTGATGGACTCACTTCCTGTGTTGGGTTTTTCCTGTCCTTCCTCATTGCAATTTGCAAGATCATCAAGCAAAAGCTTGGTCATCAGCTCAAAGCCAGGTCATCAGCTCAAGGCTGGTCCATCAGCAAAAGCTGGCATCAGCTGAAGCCAGTAAGCAGTGGAGAGTCATCAACCCTACAACATCTGCATTAAATAATTGAAACTCACCACAGCAAAGCAATGGGGATATGTCCAGAATGAACTCGGGAAATGTTTGAACACAGGCTAGGTCCCGAGAATAGCCAGGTGGTGTCCTTTATGCTCTGGAGATAAATAGAATAGATAGAACAAAATAGAAACTGGTAAGTATGGTTAATAAATACAAACATAATGTTTTTCTCTTTTTTCCATTAAGATACTGAGTCCTTGTTCTGGTACAAGAACCCTTCTCTTTACACTCAGGCTGCACTCTGTCAATGCCAGCATCTAGATCTGCCTCATCACCCATTGCCCTGGTTGCCTGATTGTGTCCTGTCACCTGGGGGTAAACTTCTCTTTGCAAGCTTGCATTTGCTGGTTCAATCATCAGGCAGTCCACTCCATTTCCGGCAATACTGACGCCTCCTAGTCCTGGGGAATATGCCATCCAGGGGATGGTGCACTAAAAAGGATATCCACTAACTCATTCCACAGCATTGCTAGATCTGTCCCGAGTGTCATGGAAGGCAGGGGGTGGAAGGGGTGTAAAGAAAAGGTTGGCACTTATTCCTTGGGCTGCTGTGAGTCCAGTACAACAACCCCAAGTGTCACTCTCATGGTAGAAGACCCACGGTGGTGCAGAGACACCAATTGAGCTTGATGCACCACTGGCCTCGCAGAGCTGTTTGCATCTTGCAAACAACACTCCATTTTTCAGAACATCTTCAATTTATATCAACTCCAAAACCCAAAGAAAAACAAAACAAATTAATAAAAAACTAAAAACATGAATACTCCAAAAGAACCAAACAGAAAACCAATAAATAAATAAAATTATATACAGAATATAAATAATAATATTTACAAAGATAATCATCAGAGAGAGTCAAGGAGTTTTGAACAAACTCAACCATTATGTGAGAATCTCACATCTGCCGCAATTGAACGGCATCAGCCTAATCACCTGGTTCCCTTGGACCAACAACTCAGACCCCAACCTCTGGACCAACGCCTCCGGCTCTCTGGACTATGGCATCTAATTGGATCAGCTAGTCTTGGAACTCTGCTTGGCATTCCATCAAAAAACCTGAGTTGTTTGATATTCAATGGGCTGAGTTCTTTGCTGTGGTGATGGCTGCAGCAACCTTTGGTCCCCACTGGAGGTCTCTAAGAATTGGGATTTTCTGCGACAACAACGCCGTCCATCACTGGATTAATATTGCCCCATGTCGCGCCTCTTCTTCCCATCAACACCTGCTCCGCCTCCTCTGTCTCCTTTCTCCAACCCATTCCTTCCTCATCTGCTCTGAATGGATCTCAACCCATGCTAACTCTGTTGTTGATGCCCTCTCCCATTTTAATATGCAGCAATTCAGGCAGCTTGCACCCAAGGCCTCCCTCAGCCCAACCCTGCCTGGTACACTTCCCACCTTCTGCGAGATGTGGCATATTACCTCTTCCATGGAATTGCAGCTTCAACCCACTACAGTTCTTCCCAACTGCAATTCTTGGGCTTCTGCCACACTTGCCAACTTCTTCACTTCAACAACAACCCCCTCCTGGCAACTGAGATCACCTCTGCAGCTGGTCAGCCACTCTCGCACAACAGTTCAACCCCAAAACCATCAAACAATACTTTTCTGCAGTATCCTCCCTCCACCTCAACAAAGGATACTGTAGCATCTTTGCCTCTGGACCCCCACTTCTCTCCTGTGTTCTCCAGGGTATCTCATGTGCCCATCACCACCTCAATGCAAAACCATGCCTCCCTATCTCCTACAATATTCTCTCTCAGCTTATTCCCCTCCTCGACTCCAGCAACCCAGACTCAGCAGTCATTGCCGCTGCCTGGACCACAGCTTTCTTTGCCCTCCTTTGTTCTGGAGAATTCACCTTCAACAGCTATGCACCATTCAACCCCACCTGGCAGATTTCCTGTGGAGCTGTCTACTTCTTCCCGGCTACCGGCAAGTCGCGCCTTGTCGAACTTACCATACCAAGCTCCAAGACCAATCCCTTCTGCAAAGGGGTCACCCTCACTATTGGACTTGCCACTGACCCTGCCTGTTGCACCATGCATCTCCTCTTCAAGCTCTTCACCAGCTTTCCCATGGCACCAAATGCCCCCTCTTTTCACTCTCTTCCAGTTGTCCCTTTTTGCAAGACTTCCTCTCCCCACCATAAAGAAAACCCCAACCACTATGTGTGACACAGCTTTCACATTGGGGGCACAACTGCAGCAGCAAATCTGGGATACACCAAATACAAAATTCAAGTGCTGGGATGATGGGCATCTGACACATACCTGGCTTACCTCCAAATGGATATCAAACGAGGCACTAGCCTGGTGGCCAGGCTGAGCTCTCCTTTCTCTTGGACCCTGGTTGGACACACCTCGCAAGCTTGGTTGGGTGTCTTGACAACATCCCTGTCTGCCTGTGTTTTGCCCAACCTTATTCCTTGAACAATTCAACCCAGCCTGTTGAGCAAGGTTTTGATTTATTAAAACCAGTTCAACAAGGCAAGGAGACTTGTCAAGAATAAAATTTTGTTTTATTTTTTTTTTCTTTAACAACCTACGTCTAGTGCTGTCATTCCCCCTACCCTCTGCCCACTACGCAAGCTTTGTGCCTGTTTTGACCCAGTCTGTTGATCAATAAAAAATCCTGATTTTCAAAAAATGTATCTACTCTGCTATACTTGGATCCTGGTCTTGGCCATTCTCTGCCAAACTGATGCAATTTGCAATTTTAGAAAGAATTGGATATATTCAGCATCCAGATCCACTTCTATGGAGGATTATTTGGAAAATGTTGGCTGGATATGGTTTCAATGAAACTGCTGAGTGTCTATAGGTAGGCAATATACTTGTTTGCTGGACTTGGAAACATTATGAAAACTGTAGAATGATTTGACATCCATTTGCACAAGTAAGTGGAAGACTGCAAATCCTGGAGTCACATGTTCTTACAGTAATGTTTTTTCATTATCATGCTAATCAGTTAATGAAAAAAAAACTAGAACAGCATACCAAAGCCCTTATGGAAATTAGAATGACTTGTATCTGGAAGAGCTTGTGAAAGGGGTGGTTTTAGCTTCAGGACAGCATGCAAGAATTTAAACATTGTGGCATTGCCTCAGATGGATTGTATTCAATCACAAACATGTAAATTTTAATTGACACAGCAAGTAGTAATATTCTATTATTAAATAGCTTTCTGTTGCTATGGTGGAACAAAGTGAATCTACTCAACAAAATTTTCAATTTTACATTGGCCAATTTGATGCAGATCAGCTTGTCTTTGATGAATCTGCAGTAAATAAGAAGACACTGCTAAGATGCTGAGGCTATGGGTGGGCTGGTTTGAGAGCTAGAATATCAAGTCCATTTGTGTGGAATTTGCCATTCAATTGTTTGCACTTTTTTGGAACTTAGTTTGATATCATTTTTTATCAAAGAAGAAACTATGAATACAAATGATTTCTTGAAATGGTTGACAGAAGACTTAATTTGTTCTTCTTTTGTCTTGTCATGAATGTTACAACCCTAAAAAAGCCAGCTTCCAAAGTGCACTTATTCAATGAATTTTTTTATTGTCAAAGAAAACAGACTTATTCACAATTGCCATCATCATCAATTGTCAAATGAAACCAGTAATTTCAGACCCACACATAGATGTTTTTCTTCCAATCAAAATCAAACAAATGACCACCTTAATCATATCACATCAGATTAATATGTTAATTATTGTTTATGGGGTCAAATACTTTGTTGGAAAACTTTTTGTGATTTAATGACTATTTCAGACAGCACCAGCTATTTGGTTCAATTTAAAAAATCAGGATCCTCATTGAGACTAGTTAATTGGCACCATGAGAACCATGGTGGCATTGGCCAAGTATCAACTGTGTTAGCTGTTGTTGAAATATTCATTGGTCAATACAGCACATCACATGATGGCCTATGAAAATCCAAATTGTCAGTCAAAATCAGTTGGAGAAAAATTTGAAATACAACTGTAATCTGGAGTGACAAAACAGCAAGTTTTTATTGATTTTCAAAAAAATATATCCTGATATCAAGATTACAGATGTCTGCTTTAATCAAATCTGGAATGAAAAATGGTCAAATATTGTCATAGCAAAGCCTGGATCTGGTTTTTGTGACCTATACACACAATTGAAGTCATCAAATTCACCAGAATGTCAACTTGCATTAGAGAAACACCTCAGATCAGCACATATTGAGCAACAATTTTACCACAATGAAATATCACAAATTTCCGCTGCTACAAATGAGTCCATTTATTGCTCTGATTTTCTGAAAATTCATGCTCCCACTCTCAACAGTTTAGCAAAATCAACAATATTTTGTGACATGTGAAAAAGTCTTGCCATTTGGAATTTTCAATAAAAATAATCAACAAGTCAATTTCCTTCTTGAAAAAGGATCTATTCCAGCAGAAAAAGCTGTCTTAAAAGACTTAGTAATGTCAGTGTTGCATCATCATCTTCATCAAACTGTTGCCAACACAATCACTTTTTTTGCAGATAATTGTGCTGGTCAAAACAAAAACAGGTAGATGCTATGGTATTTGTGCATGCATATAATTATAGGTCTTAAATCTTCTATAATGCTGAATTTATGATTGTTGGTCACACAAAATTTTTACCGAACAGAAATTTTTTTTTGGAATTTGTGTCATGCATAATAATGTGTGGAATATTATGTACTTGAAAAAAATTATATATAACTTATCAGCTGGCAACTCATCCATTTTTGGAAATGAAATATCATGGTATCAATTTTCAACCTTTCTCAAACAATATTTTGATAGCATTATCAGTGAAATATCAAGAATGCATCATTTTGAATTCAGTGATCAATTCCATGAAGAAGTTGAAGTAAAAGAGCTACTAAATGGTCCAAAAATTTGAATTAAGAAAGCAAGGAGTCAGTGCTCAAGATGTTTGTTTTAAGAATTTACCACACAGCACAGTATCTTCAAACTTGAGCCAACAATACCATCAGATGTGTGATTGGAACAATTAAATAATGTCAAACAGAAGCTTTTTTTTGCAAAATAAGCTATTATTTGCTGCCCATCTGAATTCAGCTTTTAAAAATTTAAAAAAACAAAAAATTTATTAAAAGTTTGCAAATAGGAAAAAAAAAAAAAAATTGAAAGGAATTCCCTTGAGAAGATAAACAAAATATGGTCAGATGAGTTTGGTAGTGGTGGTAATGAAAGTGCAGGTCAAGAAGAGAATAACATCAAAGAAATATTGTTTTCAAGTTCTTGTCAACATATCCTGCAATTTTCAAAGAAAATAATAGAAAATACTTGAAAATAAGTACTATATTTTTGAGACATGGTGAGTCATAAAAGTTGAGTGAGGATTTTGGGTATCTCTCAAAACAACAAATGGAAGAAATCAAATTTTTTGTCTCAATCCCCTTCCTTCATGCAGAGACAAACATCTTCCCACAACACTTTATTTTATTTAACATCATCCACTGGGTCCCCAAAACAACTTTTGTCACTTCTCTAGAACATAATCAACCAGCAGAAATTTCAGTCAGCCCAGACACAGAGTTCTTGGCACAATCAGTGAATCCACTGAAATTATCATTACACTTACCAAAACTATCATCACTGCTGAAACTGACAACTTATCAACTGAAACTCCAACAACTATTGATATTAAAAATCTTGTTTACAATTTATTCACTGTTACCAGTGCTTACAACTGGAATGAAATGCTCACTGATTATGAACTTGATAAAATTCCACCCATCAAGCCAGAATTTAAAAACTACAAAGAACATCCCTATCAACTGGAAATTATATGTATTTCAAAACCATATATTTTTTATACCCCAAAATACATCTTTTCTCCTGATTCTACACTTTGGCCCATTATCCTGGACCATGGATGTACAAAATCAATCTTTAAAAATTTCAACTATTTTACAACATTTTGCCCTGTTAATCAACTCATCCACACAACAAATGATAATGGCCCACATAAATGTGTAGGTGTTGGCAATATCATGCTGAAACTTCCAAATGACTACTGGTTTTTCATCAAAGATATTTTGTGTTGTCCAGAAACCTGCACTACTCTTGTCTAAGATAACAACTTAGAAGCTTATGGATTCACATACCACTCTGAAGGCAATGAACCTGGCTGGCTATGCCATGCTTCTACTCCAACATCTTGCCCTCAACCAATCTTTCAGATTCTCAAAAGAAGAAATCTTAACTTCTTACCAACTGCTGATAATCCAAATCCATCTCAACTATCCAAACAATTTATTTCAATGATTACCACCAAATAGAACAATATGAGGTTATGTGAACTTTCTTATGAACAATTGGAACATGCATTTCGAAAGACTCTACATAAACTACATGAGAAGTGAACCCTGGCACTTTTGGCCATGACTCCAATGACCATCTCAAATTTATGTAAAAACACAACACCACTCATGATCTGCCACCCATCATATTCTCAACTCATCCTGATAAGTGTGCTTCCTGCCTTACTTGCAAAAGTAAGAAGTCAAATTACCAAACATCTGAAACAAGACCTGAACCAACACCTGGTGAGAAAGCCTGTTTTGACCTGTCTGAAGTTAAGCCTGTTCATGAAGGGAAATATCCATACACTCTGACTGCATATGACCACAGTGTTAGTCACTCAAATCTTTATCTTTTGCAATACAAAGATGAGGCTCTTGTTCATGCTATCAAATTTATTAAACACCTCAAATTGGCTTTCAATCTACAAGCCAAAACTGTTTGGTGTGATCCTGGTAAATGTGGTAAATCACATGCTTTTGACTGTTACTTGAAATCAAATGACATAAACTTGGATCTGGTCTACTGTAATAATTTAAAATAGACAGTTCTGCTGAAAGACTCATTCAAACACTTTCTCAAATAACAAATGCCATTCATGACAAAAATCTTGAAGATGCTGAAAACATGATCAAGCTATTTGCTGTTTGCAATTCTGATTTGGATGCTATTACCATGGTGTTTCTCAAGCTGTTTCTGAAATCAGGAATTTTTCTCAACAGCAACTGAATCCTGAAATTTTGAGTACTCTGCATGATTCTTGCCCAAAAGCTGAACCTTAACTCCACAACTCTATACAAAAATCTATCATCTCTAAATATGGAGTAATTTCTTGACTCAATCTCTTTTCTCAATCCATCACCTCACCCAACTATGTTGGTGCTTTTAATACTGCAGAGACACCTGTGCTCTATTAAATTACACAAGGAAATGTGATTATGGTTTGCCATCATTCTCTTCTAATGGAGAATTGGCCTCATTATATGTGTTCTCATGCACTGCTTTCAAGTGATCTTTAATTGTTCTTATGCAATTACTGAAAGTGCTACTTAATAAGTACTGCTTTTCAGTGAATTTCAATTGCTATCATGCAATTATTCCTGCCTTTATGCTCTTGTGCATCTTTCTTTTACTTTTTTTTCTGTTTCTAACCATCATTTTCTAGACTGCATCACAATCTACTGCTAAATCATGCTCTTCTGCTGTTAAGAAAACTGCATTTAATATTACACAACAAATACCTGAAATTCTATCATTGCTTCTGGAACCTACAACTGCACCAACTATACCAGATATCATTAACACTGTTGAATTGGCAGCTGAATTTTTTTGATTCAAAATCTGAATTTAATCAAGATGACACTGTTAATTTTGGACTGGAATAGATTTCTGCAACATATTTTAACTATTTAGCACTTTCAACAATTGTCACTAACCAACCAGAAATTATTGATAACACTGTTGATGAATTAACATTTGAACTAGCAGTTGAACAAATTCCAAAAGATCCAAAAACTCAGATCCAAGCAATGGCTAGTGACTTTTGTGAACATGGGAACTTGTTGAGAAATTGGAAATAAAAAATGGGTTGTCATTTGCCTTAAAGGTGCAAATATTATTGGCTCTCAATGAGTTTATAAAATCAAATACAATGCAGATGGTACCATTGAATGCTTCAAAGCTTGTTTAGTGTTAAAGTAGCTCAAATAAATCCTGATATATTTGAGAGCAATACTGTCAACAAGACAGTGCAAACACAAGATAAAAATAACAAAACTAAAGAAAAGAAATTCCAGATTCCCTGCCCTTTATATATCCTTTTGTTGTCCTATCTATGGTGCAATTC